>DWEI01001592.1:0-16293 GCA_018245875.1 Mysoria ambigua
TGCTGTTATAAGGCAGAAATAGGTGTGGCGGTGGTGCTGCCGGAGTCGAACCACAGAGGGTTCTACCACCAATAAATTAAATCTATTCTATGTAAAAAGTAAGTCAAATCTATTCTACAAATTATCCCTTCAGTGCCCTAAGTGGAGAGACTCGTTTGGATAGAGAAGATAAGTAACGAAGTTTGAGCGGAGGCCCAGGCACATTAAATTATAACAACCCTTTGAACGAGCGTTGAGTTTAAAGGCTACGTAGTTACTAGTGCACAAAGACATGAAAATAATTTAAAAAGTGCAGCCTATTTATATTAAAATGTCAATACGCTAATATAAATTATTCAATTAAGTTAATGCATGCAACAAAATATCCAAATCTCTTTTATTTCCTTGAGTTTCTATTCCATATGATAACCAATGTGCCACATGCGTTTTTTTATATATTCTAATTACAAAGTGTAAGTTTAACTAATTTTGTCAACCAACATAGTTCCTGCAAGCCACAACAATCAGTTCTTCACGCTCGGCTGATTCGCTTGACATCTTGGGTAGCTCCAGTCTGTCTCTGCCGACCTCGGGAATGCGGCACACTCCGAGGAGACGATAGAATTGTTCCATACACAAAGGTTGACCCTTCTCGCGGCTCGTAGCCCTTTCCAAAGGTAATTCGCCCCTGAAAATTATTAATTTAATTTTTGTTGCTTTGTGATTAAGGTGGTAACTTTTATGTTTTCGTAAGGCTTTAATGATATGTATAAAAATACCTTTCGCTATATTTTAAGCCACACATTATATAAATATATGTAACTATATATCATAAAAAATCTGTGTAATATACACCTGTCAAGCATCTCCTTGTAATCGAGCATATCATCGATAAACAGCGCCCCTAAGTCAGCGACCTCGTCCATCTTAGCGAAGTGACGTTTCGGAAACACCATGCCAGGGTTAGAGTTGATCGGCAGCGGCAACCGGACCTTGAGATACATGTCGTCCAGCCACCACTCTGTCACCTGCGTACGACAATTTCTTAGATAAAAAATTGTTCTAAAACTGTTTTGATACTATATTCAAACATTTAAATGATCTTGCTGCCTGTGAAATGCTACTTAATTAATAAATAAAACCTATAATGTTTTTTTATACTGTAATGATAGTAAATGTTTGTACCATTACAGTTTTTTTATTACTCTTTCGAAGTGTTTATGTAATGATGAAATGATACAAAATATGCAGTTAAATCTTTTAATCACAACTTACATTAAATATTTTTATTACAATATTAAAGAAAATATCTATTAAATGGCGCCGTTGGACTTAAAAAAAATAAGGTCCTTCTTGATCTTCGCTTAGAGCTACGAGTAGAAATTTTAATGGTCGTCAATTTAGCGGTATCCACAGGTACCCATTCATTTCGATAATATAATTTTGAATCTTCAAAATCTGCAGTGTTTTCAGAACGCGACCTCATGAAGTAGCTTTTTACTAAATTCTTTGGGGAATTCATTCCATCATTCATATTTAGATAATTTCTAATTGAATCAATTCTATCACGTAAAAACTTGGGTTTTTTGAAAGCGGGCGAGATCTCTGAATATAGTGGTCTCTCTATGACGTTACCAACACGCGATACTTCAGTTACAGGTGGTATTATAGTTTCCTTCACATAATTAACTTTATCACGCCACGAAAAGCCAGTTCTATGGTGACCTTGGAAGTTTTCTTTGTAGAAGTCATTATTATCAATAACCAACGGTTTTACTCTAAAGTATGTCTTTTGGGGCTTATTTCGATAGACTTCTTCGAATTTAGAATTGACCGCATATTTGCTTGGTTCTGATCTTACAAGGACGTCCATCTCTAAAGGCTTATAACGACGCCTTGGTAAATTTTTAGGTGGACTTTTATTTGCTGTAGGTCGCTTTTGTGAAAAGAAACGTGTATTTTGATTTTTTGTCTGGATTGTCTTCATTGTTTTTCTTTGCATAGGTGATGGTATCATTTTGACAGGATACAATTTCGTTTTTCCAAATGAGACCATAAAAGGATTAATTTTAGTATTCAGTTTATCCGCGTGTTTTCTTTCTTTTTGCCGCTGTATATCTTTTGTAACTTGCTTTGTTTTAGTTGTTACATGCGCTTTTATCAATTTAGTGATTTTATATTTTATAGTTGGACGATTATTATCAAATGTATACTTAAGCAAGTTCTTTTTTATACTATTATTTTTAACGGAATAAGCAGTTTTAGAGTTAGTAAGTCGTTTCATTCCAATATTTTGCTCTTTTTCGGTAGGTGTATAAGTGTTATATTTTATTACTCTTATTTTTTTCATTGTTATTAACCTTGGCTTTGGTGAAGAGTTAAATTTATTTTTAACAATTATATCAGCATCTTGGTTTGTGATATTGTATTTATTCAATTTTAATACATTTTCATTATTTTTTAAAGGTGTGTAGAAAGTAAATTTATTTTTTGAAATATTCTTGACATCATTCACTCGCAATTTATTACCTTTATAGTCACTTCTAAATAGGAAATTTTCGTGAAAATTACCTGAATTTTTTCCTATTTTTTTAATTGAAACAGTAGATCTACCTACATCGTTATAAATAATTTTGTTGTGTTGACTCGTATGATTTGACTTTCTAAATAAAAGTAAATTTCTATAAGAGGAGCTATTTTCTCGTAAGTATTTAGCATTATCTTGTAATTTATTGTTTATAATATTTGGTTTATTTGATGGAGTAACATTCATATTATTTTTATTGGTATTTCTTTTCTCAGTACTCATTTTGATTGTAGTTATCACGTTAAAAGACGAATAATTGGAGTAGCCACATATTGAGCAATTTAATTTTGTTTCTGTACAATTTACTATCCATGGGGCAGTTAAATTCTGTATTGAAGTTTCTGTAAATGTATAATTAGCAAAAGATAATATTCCTTGGTGAATGGTCAAGACTTTGTTAATGTCCTTAGCAACAGATGTCTTTTCAGCATAGATATCTTGTTTTTTCTTCACATTTTTATTTGAAGTTTCAGTGAGAAACGTACTTTTTACTTTTTTGGATCCTTCAACATATAATTCAGTATTTATTTTATTGAATGTAGATATTAAATATATTTTATCTCTTTCACTTGTCTGATCTTTGTACTTCTTGCTTGACATTTTGGTATGAATACTGTTTTTATAATTATATTTATTTTGTAATTTTAATGTTCCCATATCTGATTGTACACTAGTTGGTACAGTTACAGTAGACAATTTTAAGTAATTATTATTTAATTGATACTTACTCTTTGCGTATGTTATTTTGGGTATCATTGTAGATTTTATTTTTGGTGTTATGGTAGATGTTAACATAGGATCATTTTTAATTTTTGTAAATAAACTGTATTGTGATAAATTTTTATCTTTTTTTGTAAGATTTATTTGATCTGGTAGAGTTTTTAGTTCTTCTCTATTTATTAAAAAAGTGTTATTTACAGTATTTTTTATTCTCACATGTGATACTTGGTCTACTGTACTATATTTAAAATTGCTTAAATCGGTTTTGTAGAAGTCGATTGTATTTACGTTTTTACTCGACTTAGGCAAATTAACTGTGGGTACTTTTATGGTTTGAAAATTTATTTTAGAGATTATATTTTTAAATTTCAATTTATCTGGTGAATAATCTTTTACGTGGTTATTGTTAGGTTCTATAACTACCTTGTTATTGGTCGTGGATTTAAAAAAAGTAGTTCGGAATGTCGAAGTATATTGTTTATCTATGATTGAATTTTGTGTTATCGCATGGTTTTTCGATGCATCTGATCCCGTAATGTTTGAATTACTACTTAGTATATGGCTTATTACTGGTTTCCGCGTCGATGTTATAAACATCAAGCTGTGTTTGTTTTCTTTTGTTACAAGGTTTCTTACGTATTTGTAATCTGGGCTAACCGTAAGAACTTTAGCACGTGCATCAGAAATAACATTAACTAATGGTGTTATTTCAGAAACATTAAAACTATTGGAAGTAACTATTTTATTTTTTTCTTTTGATGTATCTGCAACACTTATTATTGGCTTAGTCCATTGGTGTAATGATGTTACTTTGTTATAATTTCCGATATTATGTAAACTAGCGGTACTCATTACCAATTTGTAATAAATAGTTGTACCGTTATACTTATTACGCTCCGGAGATGATAAGATATTTTCAACGCTGTTGTAATGTATTAGGCTTTTTCTCATTTTTGAAGTAAACGATTGAACGAAACCTGCTTTTATAGGAGTTACTGGTAAAGTTACCTGTTGGCTTAAATCAATATTACTGTTACTGTTTTGGAATTCCACATGTTGGGCTACAATTTTTTTCTTTTGCGTAGCATAATTTTTCGTTTTCATGTCTATTTTGTTAAGAGATGAATGTAGTGACGAGCCGTACTCTTGATTTTTATAAGGGAATGTTTTAAGTACGTTGTTCATGTGTGTCGTTGTTTTGCCCACTGTTATATTTTTTAATATGTTTTTTTGTAATTGACTTTCAAAGTATTCGTTATAGCGGACAATTGTTGAAATTTTAGCTCCTGCCTCCGGTGTGAAAGTGTTTTTTAGTTTACTAATTGGTATTGTGGAACGGGTATCTACATATGCGCCATATGAATTACTACTGGTATATGTAGCAACGTCGGGACTAATAATAAATATGTTTACATTTTCCGTTGCGTGGCTAATTTTTGATTGTGTGTGTTTTAAACTGTTAATATCAGAATTACCTACAGACCCATGATAATATTTATTTTCATGTTTAATTTCATTCCCACTGTCCTTAATTTGGGTGGGCTGTGATTTCGTTGTATTCGTTAAATCTATATTTATTTTCTGAATTTTCCTCAGTGAATGTTCTTCAATACCTTTGTAGTAATTTAACAAAGTAAAATAGTCTGCTAATTTAACGCCAGATGCATTATATAAGGTATTGATAACTGGTTTATGAAGGTTTATTTTACCTTTGTTGGAATAGCGCCTGTTAGGTATTTGTGATTTTATAATTATTGTTTGCTGTGTAACGTTGTAAATATAATGCTTTTGTCGATTAGAACTATCCTTCAAAGTTTGTGGAAACTCTTTATTGTTAAATTCAGATGTTATATCACTTCCCGTTTGCATGTAGCATTCTGTTGAAAAGTTGTTGGCTTTAATTTTCTCTGTAATTTTCTGTATATGAATACTGTTATTTTGTGCCCAAAATTTGTTGCTTATATTTAACGTCGCTCTATAAATACTTTCAGTCGTTATATCTTTATCTGATTTTTCCACATTCTTTTCTTGCTGAGTTTTTGTGTATTCATTTTTGTTAAAGTAAGGGCCAAGTATAGTCTTCAATACTTGTGATGTGTTCTTTAACGTATTCCTAGGTTGTATGTGATTTAAGGTAATATCTGAAATGTTATAATTACTATTTGTTTTAATTGCAGTTATCACTGGAGTTGCAGTTATCACATTACCGTAATTAAAATTTTGATTACGCTTTAGATTTGATTGATTATAATAATTGTTTTTAAATGTATGGATAGTATTCTTCTCCTTAGTAGACGTTTGAGATATTATTGTGATTGTTTGCGTAGACTTCGGAACAAATTGTGTATCCCAAATTTTACTTTCAATTACTTTTCTTCTTCGACTATCTATATTATAAAACATATTTATTACCGGGTTTTCCATATTTTTATTGGTACTGTCAGGCGGTTTTATGATATATGGATTTGCTTGTTTAGTCGAAATGTTGTCTAAATTAGCGACTATACCATTTCTATCTCGTTCAACTGTTTTGTTTGATCTTGGTAGTATGGTTCCTACGGCAGACAACATATTTTTTGAATTAAATTTTGGTATAGGTATAGCTGGTTTTAAGAGTCTTCTTAATGTTTTTGTATTGAAAAACGAAGGGGCAAAGTTATACATTTCTGTAGTAGATTCTCCAGGTCTATTGTGTGCTGTAACATAACGAGTATTATGTTGTCCTCTTTCTATATTTATAATATAATTTGTCGCATTACTTTTTGTCCTCATATCAGAACTCTGCTGTGCTAAAGTATCTAATGAATAAAGCCTGTTAGTATTTTGTTTCAAATACAGCCGGTGAGATTTTAATTGGGACATTTTCACAGAATTTATAGAATGTCGTCTCGAACCATTTGTTGATTTTTGAACTAGGTCTATATTTTGCAATGCAATAGTTGTAAGGTTGGATTTGTTAGGTCTAAATTGATCAGCTATCATTTTCTTATTAACGTTGAAATGCTGAGAATTAGAAATTGTAGAAATTGTAGAACTATGGAGTTTCGTTTGATTCTTCAATTTTTTTGAACTTGAAACTGTATTTGGAGGGTTAGAACTACTATAATTCAATCCCTTATTCGTCGATTTATAAATCATGGTTTCCGGTAATAGCTCAAGACTTTGAGAAGTATAAATATAAGTAAAATTTCTTCGACCATCAGTCATTTTTGTTGGAGCTGAGGTTGTATATTTAAAAGTGACAATGTTGGGGACAGAATAGTTTGCTGTTGTGGTTGAATTTGAACGTTGAATTTGAAAAGTACTAAAGTACATGTCAGTAGTCTCTGACTGATGATCACTTATTTTTGTAATTAAATGTCTGACGTCAATGGAATCGTTGAATTCTTTGTATGCATTTGTATTAAGCACAAATGAAGTCGGTAAGACCAGTTTTTTTGCAGCTGTTTGAATTAGAGGAGTAAAGAATTTCTCAACTTCTTGATTCATAGCTGGTGTCGATTTATTTGGAGACTTTTGGGGCATTGTGTTTACTTCATTTAAACTCGTTTGAATATGTACAGCATCATATGAAGATACTCTTTTCTTATCTATTTTCTTAGCATTTTTTTTAGTGTTTAGTTTCATAAAAATCTGATTCTTTTCATTACTCTGTTTAATCATCTTCATTTGAGTAATGTTTGGTGGCATATGATAATCCTGAACACCTCGCATGGTAGTAGGTATAGTAGAAGTAATATGTATGCCAAAAGTCAAGTTATTGGATTTTTTTAATGGGGTACCAGTCATTACCACTTCGTTTCTTTCAGTCGTAAGTATTATAAAATCTTGTACTTGTTGTTTCTTGAACTTTGTGCTTTCCTTTGTTATATTATTTGCGGATCTTATAAAATTATTGTGATTGAAAGTCTTGGGTGACCATGAGAATTTTCTATTTACCGGATCGATTGTAATATTTAAAAAGTTTTGTAAATATTTGCTGTTATTTAAAAACACTTGCCCATTATTTTTGTTATTGTTTAACGATACTGTTTTGTAGGTATTTAGTGACGTATGCATTGGGTATTGTTTTGATGTTGTATACTTTTCATTACTTTCTACAGGTTTCATGTAAACGGGTATGAACTTGGTTATTGAGTCAAGACTCGTGAAATTTTTTTTTGAATACTTTATAGAGTGATTACCGATACGTGGAATTTTTTTTAAAGAGGTAGAATTAGATTTTGCCATAGCTGTATGTGTTGTTCTAGTCGCTTGATTCCAATAATCGAAAATCGGAAATGATTTATGCCACATCTTACCATGTTCAGTACTAAAACTTCTTGATTTATTTAACATGCCTAAAATATTTTTAGTGTATCTAGATACAACATACTCTTCGTTTTTTAAACTTGTATTCATGACAAAATTTTCCCTAAGGTGTATATCTTGTTTATGATTTAATTTCGATGTAAGCTTACTCTCATTATCGTTAATATTTATAGCAAGATGATCTTTTGGTATGTCTTTCAGTGCTGCAATGTCTTTTATGAAATTTTCATATTTATTCATTACTTTCCACTGCTTATTTATAGAAGGTCCATCTGAGTTATTTAAAGGCTGCTCTTTTTTTAATGACGTACTTACTTTATCTGGTTTAATAATATTATCATCCTTAATTAGAAACCTTTGTTCTAAGGCCAAATTAGGTACATGTGTTATATTTAACATCGTTACTTTCTCCGTGGTGTCAAATCGTTTATCTTTTATATTTCGCATATCTACTGCATAATGTGATGGAGTTAATTTTAATCTATTTACCTCTGAGAGCACTGTTGAAACACTATGTGTAGAATCTCTTAGGTGGCTCTGTCTTCTAGAGCTGACACGGTTAGCAAAATTATTAATCGTATCACTAGCCTGCAATACATTTCGTAATGTCGCATTGCTTTCTATATTTCTTTGCATTAATTTAGTATCTTCTTCTGAAGTATGTTCTTTTTCAGCGGTAATTACTAATCTATTCCCTTTACTTTTTAACTGGTTCATGTGAAAAATGTCATCACTCATAATATCCTCGTGGTTTTTCACCTGTGTAACTCCTATACTTTGTGCTAATCCTTGATCTAATAGTTGCGCTAAATAATTTCTAGAAGTTTCCTTTTTATGACTTGGAATTTCAGATGTAGTTCGTTTATATATATCATAGGACGAAGAGTAATTAACTTTGTAATTCAATGGCACGCTTTTAATATATTCATGTGGTATGAGATTTTGTAGGAACCATGTGTCGACATTTTTGGTAAAAACATAACTTCTCATATTAATTGCTTCGTTTATTGTAACATCTAATTTAGATATGGATTTGGTTGTGGTTATGGGAGTGTCTTCTGTTACATATTCAACAAACGTTCTTGCACGTGAATTATCAGTTTCTTCTTGTAATTGATCTATAACCAGATTATCAGTTTTTTTATTAATATGCAATGATTTTGTAGTCCTTTGCTTTCTCGGAATGGAGAATGGTAGATAAGATTCTGGAATAGTTGAATTCTCCATGTAATAATTTGGCGTAACTACTGTAGGTTGGACATAATTTTTAGTAAGCTCAGTATTTGTTAGCAATACTTTAACTGATGACCAAGGATTAATATTGTTACTAGGAGTAATGGCATAATTTTTTTGTTCCGTATATGGTTTTTGTATTGAAATATCACCATAGAGAGTATAAGATGGGTTCATTGGAGTTTCTGCTATTGTAGTATAGTCTGTAACTGGCTTCGACATAACTGTCACAGTGTGATATTCATTTTCACTAAAATAATCCATAGTATCATTCAAATAAAGCGGTTGATGCGTACTGACGTTAGTTTTTGTAATGTTGCTGAAGGAATTTAGGATGTTATGGGTAAAATATTTGTATTTTAACCTATTAAAACCTTCATTCTTAAAGTCTGACATAGCCGTTGTGGTTGGGATAGTATCGTTAGGAAATGCAAAATAATAAAATACATTTACAGTTCCCTTTTTCATTCTTTGGGATGAACTTTTAGTATTTTCATTATAAAGTTTATTCCTTATAATACTCCAATTAGGCGTATAACCTGTTTTATTTCCTGACGGTTCTAAGATGACATCTGTTATAGAATTTGTGAAGATTTTTATATTTGTATCTTTGTCTTGTTCTTTTTCAGAAACTTTATTTTCAACGTTTATATTTTTGTCATATATATTCATTGTGTTACTATTCATTAAAGAATTTATCTTTTTATCATTTAAATATGGGGTTAGTATATATTCGTTGGTCAAAGTTGACACTGAATCAGCATAAGACCTAATTTTTTTTCGTGAGCCAACTGTTTTAAGAAAATAATTGGCTTTCGTATGCATGTTAATGTTATTTGAAGCAATTTCATATTTTGTCGGTTTTTCTTTTACATATTTTTTTGTTTGAATGTCATTTTGCTGAATGAAAAATGTTATCTTCGTTTTATTAGTGAATAAGTTGGCCATAGTTGACGTTACAAAGTTAAAGGGAGCGAATAGTGCGTTACTTAACTGATTATTTCTGTAATTAGATGAAAAACTATTACTTTTATTATGTAAACTATTTTCTTTAACGATACTTCTGATACAAAAATCCAAATTCGTAAAACAAGTAGAACTTTGATCTTCATTACCAAGCTTCATTTTCAAAATAGATTTGTTGCCATCATTCATTTCTTTATCATATATTTTAAATAAATGTTTTAATTTATTAATAGTCCTTTCGTTATCAGTGTCAGTATTTTTAATATTTTCAGTATTGTTAATATTACCTTTGAACCTTTGTGCTGTATTCTTACTATCTATTTCTTCATTATTCCAATTACAAAAAAATATAGTAGAATTAGAGCAACACTTTCTAGTATAATCTTCTTGGTCATTTTCAATAGATAAATTGATATATATTTTTATAGTGTTTCTTTTACGCAGAAGTTTGAATGCCTTTACTTTGTTATTCTTCAATTTTGTTTCTAGAAACTTGTATATTGAAAGTAATACGCAATTTGGTACAGGTGTTAACTTAGTTATTTCGTCTGTAATTTTTCCAAAATTATTGTCTATCACATCAATATCTACAAGATTATTTCCACGTAGGATATTTTTTACTTCATCTTCGCTTACTCTTACGGAATTATTAGCAAACATGCTCAAATTTGACTCCGGGTGTAACGTGATAATAAGTATGGAATTTTGGGACGAAGTGTGGTATATTTGAGACCGCCTGGATATACTGTATTTTCGTATATTATATTTATGATTATTCTTAGTTCCTATTAATATTCTATACATCATATCCAGATTCTTTTTGTGTGGGTTATTTATATTTTTTACATTTTCTTGTCTATAATTTAATGTTTCATGGGAGTTCTTGTCATATTTTAAAATATTTATAGATCTCTGGTTTCTTTCCTCCTTCGCCTCATTACTTAGTATTTTTTCGTCAATGCGATTTTTCAAATTTAAACAAGTTTTGTTGTAAATGACTTCAAATTTACGTACACTTTGGTCTTCAGGCCCGACAAAAGAATTCGTTTCTCCATTATAATTTGAATTTCTTAAATGAAACGTTTTATGCATGCACACACATACGCTCTCCAATAATTTTAACGCCACGTCAAATAAACGTTCGTCACTACTCGCTTCGTTTAATAGCTGTAATATTCTCATTAACACTTCGCCATCATTAAATTTATTTTTTGACACTTTTACTAGACCATGATTTTGGATAACTAAGTAAATTAAACAAAGCGATGAATATGTCCATAATTTTGAGTACATTTCTGTTACGGCTTAAGTTTATTTTTTCTCCGCATGTTGAATGTTTTAGTATCGCACAGCGAGACCGAATGGTTGAAACAATACTGCTCAGGTAATACCATTGTTTACAATTATGAGTTTCTTAAGGGAAACTTAGGTCATTGCTACCGATAAAGAAAAAGATTATGGGCTTTCTGATACTACATTTTATGCAGTACATATTTTATAGATCTATCACAACAGATATGTACACAAAACAGTAAGGATTTTATAACGTATGCGCAAAATGTATTGAAAAAAACTTGTACATATTTATAAACTAGTTAATACGAAAACAAGAAGATAACTGTCAACAATTTAGATTATTGTGTATTATTTACAATAAAATAGAGATCAATATGATGTAACATTACTAATCATCAGCGTATTATAGTTCCCTATTGGACATAAACTCATCTTGAGGGATTATATCAATAATCCCCATGCTGAGCATACGGGTTAGGAATTGTATATAGGCGGCCCAGGCACTTAGCTATGCCTAGGAAGACCACGCCAAACCGCGATCTGCTAGTGACGAATTTAATCGCTTCTTACGACACACTGTATCCAGGCACGGGTGTGGGAAAAGTACATGTACTTTGCCCAGCATTTTACATATATATAGTACTTTTATGTAATTACTTTGATATAAGTGCTAAGTTCAGTATAACTCTTTATTGTCTAATGGTTTACGTCTACTCGTTTAGAAGGTTGTTACGTCAACTTACCCAGTTATTCATCTCTTTCTGTCTATCCAGCAGCAAACTTTGCAGCTTTGGACCCTGTTCTTCCAAGAAGCCTTTCACTAATGCCTGCGTGTTTTCTAGTTGTTGTTGGCTTACAATCACCGCAGCAAAATCCAAGTACGAGTCTATTGTAGCCTGGAGATCTGGCACCGGAAGTTTCGGAAGTTGGACATCCTATAGGCGAAAAAAGGAAAAAAAATAGAATACAAAACTATATACTCCTACCTTCTTATTTAAGATTCAAACCCCTCTTTTGGGGTATCAAACACATGCTAATACAATATAAATCGATTGAGAATCGATACAAAATCACTATCAATATTGCAAAATATAGATAGTGACTTTGTATCAAGAGGAATGCTTTTGGAAATGATATTACACAGTCACTCTGCGACTGGATCTTCTTACGAACTTGTACCATTTATCATTTAAATTTTGACGAGTTGGTTCAAATGTTGTACTTATTTTCTTTTATGTCCTTATTACATCACATATTTATTTCATTTATTCCGCAGTAATTTAGCATGAATTTACTAACTTCTTCCATTGTATAAGAAAAAAAAATTCAAATATTTTTGGACTCACTTGGAAATCCTCGTCGTCCGCACCGTACACCTGTGTACTGAGCCATTTTTTGGGCAGCGACAACAGAGACTCGCCCCATCCTGCAACGAGAAATACCAGACTGTAGAACATTTATAATGGTGATTGCCGATATTATTCCCAACGTGTAACGTATTAAAGTATTATTTACATTACTATTATTTACTAATTATTTATTCCTTGCACAACCACTCGTTCCTAAAATCTATTCCTATCACAAAAGTTGATAAAAGCATATAAAGTTTAAGTATTAAATAATATATCGGCAATAATAAAAATTAAATGTTTTTTCAGGGTCAATTGCTACCTATAAGGATTGTTTAGTTTCTATTACAAGCATAAACCTCTTCGACCGAGTAACGAGGTTATAGAAAATTAAGTAATTTTCTAATGAAAACATTTTTTATGACCGAACATTTATTCGGACAAATGATTAATGTACACCAGAATGGGCCCAAAATACTCTGTGGAATCCTCTTCTATACTAATAAGCTCGCCACCTTCTTTCAGTCCTATCAGCCCAGTAAATCGTATAAATTCACTTTAAGCTTTCCTGAAAGATTGTTGGACTTTGTTCGCAAACAAGGCAGGGCGACGATAATTCTCAATCTTCCTACGTAAACACCTTTATTGTAGAGAGTTGGCTAGCAAATATTAGTCGTAAATGACAACATCCCAACCCATTTTACCTATTTAAATTACTAAATATTGTTTGGTAAAGTATACAATTTTTTTTGAATATAAACTATTATATAGAACACCTAATAATAAGTAATTAGATTGTTGCCTTAAGAATTTGTTATGTCTAAGTAAAAAGGCATGTCTATGTTTTGTCAGGAGTTAATAGAAACTTGATCATAACGAATGCTTATGCGGCCCCACCTCATGACCGCCCGCGGCAATACCGACAAGGATCCACACTGTAAATGTCCAATAGTAAAACCTGATATCCACCAATTTTCACAGGACCACTTAGCAACGGACTTGCTAAAATTTTTACTAATTAGAAAATGCTGAGACTAACATTTTGTCTGTGAATCCCTAAAGCGGGATAACAGGCGATAAGTCCCAATCATCCCAAACAAACACATATATACAAACATATGTATATGTATAGGCAAGAGCCGAGCCGGGCTTCGAGTATTTATACGAAGTGGCAATATCCTGTTGGGAATTACACTTCGCATTTCGAGATGGGTTCTACACTACCTGGAATAGTGTGGGTTGTAAAGATGTTTTTGATGTTGAAGGACAGGTAATTGCTTTGTATTTAGGGTGGCTTCTGTAGCTTTATCAATACGATCTACTAGTTAACTGTTTGTTTCAGCACGAGACGTTCTCTCTGTCTTTGTTATTTAATATTTAATTAGTTATATTCCAATAATTATAATTATACATAGTTCCACTTTTGAATTATATACAATTATTGAAATGAAAACATTGACAAACAATAAAAATAAATAAATAATTTAAATACAATTATTGAAATGAAATAAATGTAATAATACGAGTAGATAAATGAAATAATTGGCTGGTTTTGTCATTAAAAAAAAACAAAATGGCATATAGTTCTCTGGTCATATGATAAAAAAATGATGTCCTGTATTAAGTATACATTACCCATCGCGAGTCCAGTTGAAATAAACTTTATATTCGTGCCACTCTCACCCGAGCTCTTGTTAAAAGTTGATGTCGAATTGAATTAATCCGATTATTTAAAAAATCTGTTGAGTATCCCAATAGACTCCGATATTATCAACACTGTTTTTATATTTATCAGAAATGGGACGAAAACATTATAAAAAGGTTAAAGGGTGATATTTCGCATTACAAAGTTTGCCTAAAAATTCTCGGAACAACTAATATAATAATAATTTACCCTCATATTTATCTATTACTTATGTATAGCGTGAAAGAAAGATATAAAGAAATAATAAGAGAAAAAAAGTATCATTAATTTTTCAATATACTAGACCAATAACAACACATATTTAAGAACAGGATACATTATAAAAGGTACCAGAATATCGCCCAGTACGCACGTTTTGATACATAAAACTTATTAGTATATGTAACGTTATCAAAAAATCATGTCGTTGTTACAAAAACGGTTATTACCGTTTTTCGTTAAGAGTCTGACGCAAAATTTGATTAAAGATCTCTACGTATTTTTCGTTGCCGTTCTTCATCAGATTCGAATGTAAAAGTTTGCCAATTAGTCTGTTGGGCCTCACCACGTTAGCGACACGAAAAGTTTGCGAAAATGTACATTAATAATATTTTTCACACTTTCCAAATTCAGCTCGTTACAAAATATAAATGTAATGTATATTTTGATATACCTACAGAGTAAAGTTATATAAAATTAAATGTATGAATAAAGTATTATATGTATGAAAGAATTTACGTTGAAGTGTGATCCGTACGAAATATTCTAATTAAAAGTTTAGAAATTTACATACTTAACTACTTCAATGTTTCTTCGAACGTTAGGTAATAGTTACATTGTGTTTTTAAAGTAACATTATTGCGAAGTATTATTATGGTACGTGATGCGTGTTTATTAGTCACAAAACAATAGTATAAATTAGTAGATATCGTGTCATATTTTAAATTATTTTATGTGTTTCAAGTTTTACAATTTTCCAACAGACAACTGCAAACCTTACATGATGTCTACTACTGACGAGAAGAGTTACGACCCCAATGACAGCTGGTGAACTGAAGGGTGGCAAAGCTCCCACGGCTTAGACAAAATGAAGAAAACCTGTAAGCGAAAAACTACTACGTATCTCGTAAAGAAAAATGTCGTTCTTTCATTCACATTCTATTCAAAGGCCAACAAAGGAAAAGTTTCGGGCATCGATCGGTCACCGTCGAGGCCGTTCGCTCGCACGGCCACATTCATCAATCTCGGGAACGATTTGTTTCACAAAAACTTTATAGGAGTCCTCTATCTTAATCGACCTTGATTTCGTAAGGTCGTATTTAATGTTCGGACTAAATCGGCACAATCAAGAATATAATATAACAGCACTCCTGTATTTACACGAACAAAGGAGTGTACTAATTCCAATTTTCACCTGTTATGTGGAACGTTCCAAGAAAAAGGGCGTAGGTATCTATTATCCATACAATATCGTGATTACTTCCTTATAGCGTACATATCACATTACAAGTTTGGTATTAAAATCCACAGGAGTGTCTCAATAATCCGAATCTAATTTCACTTTCGACGTATTGAAGACTAATTCTATATAAGACTCCACACGCGTATCGATTGCTCTGTATTTATTTAGAAGAAAGCTTGCCGCCTTTACGAGTATAAGTTTACCTGTTCTTAAAATGTCAACGCTGTCGTCTGCAAAATGTATGCCACCGACGTAAATGTAATACAGGACAGTTTCCAAAAACACCTAAATACGTATTTATCCGCCCTAACTCAATAAAATATAGCCGTCTTAGAAATTTGAATCGGTGAAGAGCGTTCTAAAATGTAACAGACAAAACAGGAATTTGGTGGAGAATTCAGTTGAATACTTTATTCCGAGCAGGAGCTGGCGGCAAATTGAATTCCTTTTATTTCTCACAAACGACTGCTCAAAAGCAAATTACGTTTTCAGCTAAATCGGTCGCATTTCAGAGACAACATTTTACGAGTACATTAATAATATAAACATAATTTATCTACAGAACCTTTAAATAGAGTAGTAACGAAATAATTTCAAATATCTTGATAGCAATCTTGATTTGGTTGCGGGTGCGACTGCCGATCGGGAGGTCCCGGGTTCGATTCCCGGCTCGAACACTACAAAATTTTCTAATTTAGATTTTCTA
>DWEI01001593.1:0-16293 GCA_018245875.1 Mysoria ambigua
CACAACTTTCTTCGATTGAAAAAATAATGTTACAAGACAAACTTCAATAATTTGATAGTCATTATAAGTTTTATAAAATATTCAAGATATAAGGTAAATCTTTAAATACAATAGTCGAACAAGCGAAGTTGAGGGTCACTTAAGGTCAAATAAAACACATTCTGATGCTTTATAATCTTCTTCCATACTTACTTCTAGTGCTCATGGAGAGTTTCTGTAAAATTTCTTTGATTTTTGTTGTCGTAGTATTAGTTTCGTCGAACGCTGTGTTAAGTATGCTGCTAGTAGAACCTTCTTTCTGCAGAACAGTGTAGATGGCGCTGAGTGTCAAGAAGCAAGGGCTGTTCCCTTTGCCAGTAGATATATCATTGTTGTGATACAGCATTCCCAATTTGCGCCAGTTGAATTCCTGCAACAAGAGAAGTTTGGTTTTAATATTTGTACAATAATATATGTATACCAATCTCTGAAATTTATGTCAGTAACTCCTCCATGTCGAGCAGTCAAAATATGTTCCCTGAATCCGCGCCGGGATATAGGGTATCGTAAGAGGCAAATATATAATAGCAAATAAACTCTGTGTAATATCGCAGTATGACGTGGTCTGCTTAGATAAAGCTAATTGGCCTGGCCGCCAATGAGCAGTAGAATAGGCGGTGCAAGAAGTTGTGCTCCGCGATCCCCAACCCACATGCCCAGCGTGGGTAACGTGGGCATAACCCTTCAATAGAAGCTATGTCCAGCAGTGGACTGCAATAGGCTGATGATGATAATATTATATGTTTAACTTGAGTCTATTGTTATGGCCTATTGAAAATTTGCATCATCACCAAGGGTTGACTGGAAGAGAACGCCAGTAGGCATTACGCAGGAACGCAAGTCCGCCATATGAACAATCTACAGTTGTTTAGGTGGTACAATAAATTATTCAATAAATCTATTGTAGGTATTTATCATCACTATGCTTATCTTGTATATAATGTAATTTAAAAGAATTTTCGGATTAAGATAAGATTCAATGTGAATTTTACGAGTTTTTTTCAATGAAACAAGTCTTGCACCAGATGAGGCACCGTAAAGAACTATCACATAATGCAGTGAAATTTGAAATAATGATATGGTAATGACTAACACAAGAATGATTTAACATTGATAGATTATACCCACTGAAACCTCTGTATGGAGTACGCCATTAATAAATCTTATTATTCTGGTGAGCCGTGGGAGTGTTCTACATTCGTGTGCCTACTACATCTTCGGTGATTACAGGCGTGATGTTAAGTTTATTTTTAAAATTATATTTTAAATGAGGAATAAATTTTATTTTTTTAAATAAAAATCTAGCAATATTTAACATATTAACTTTGAAAGATTATTAATTTAAATTTGAATGATATACTTATTTATTGGCTGAACAAATTTCTACATATGTCGGAGACGGTCATTAGTACGGACGTTGTGTTGGTACGACCGGTCATTAGTACGGACATAAAATGAACCACCAACACGGGCGCCACCTGGCGGCGTAATAGTCGTCTGCCAGTGCAACGGTCACTGTTTTCCCGCGCTTCGACAGAGTCTTGATGCTACAGACGGGCATACCCTTCGCCACTTTCGTGATCGCTACGGAACTATCCCACGTTTCGCTGGCTATAAAATTTATTGTTGTACAGTATTATAAAAAAATAGAAGAAAAGAACTATCCTGTTTTATTGCACGATTTCCTTCGTCCGCATACATGATGATGGATAGCTCCGAAGACAATCCGGATTTGCCTCCGACATATATTATTATTTCTGTCATTGTTATAGTAATAATCATATAGTAGTGCAGTGTAGTCACACATTATTTTTATTATTCAATTTATATATTTTCATACACTTCTACTCGTGTACCTAATGATTTTTGTTCCTGACTCGATCCAAAAGATATAAACCGGTTTTTGGGTACTTTCAATTTCTTGGAATCTGTACTGTATTATATTTATATTTATTTTAAAAAGCTAGCACAACTGCCTAAAATTAGAAACATATAGAAGTTATATTTCTGCGAACGAAAGCAGAAAACGTATTTCTATAACTTTAAAATATTTTCTCAATGGCTTCTATTCTTCAAATACTAAGATATTAGATTAGTATGGATCTATATTAAACGGGATGAATTAATTTACTAGACTTTATTGAGAAAAAAATTAAAAAGCTAACTAATCATTTATTATACCCTCGATCATATAGTAGATGATTAGTTGATGTGAGAACGGCAAATATTTGATAAAAAACTAACGATATTAAATTAAACTTATTAAGAACTAAAATGGATTGACAACAATATAAAATAGATTTTTTTGTAAGTAGATTAAAGAAAAAAGCATCTGCAAGATGTCATAATTTGAACTAACTATAATCAATACGTTCAGGGACTATATTTAAGTTCGAAATATTTGAAGTTTTTTAGTGAGACACTAAAAAACTAAAATTCGAATAAAATTAATTTTAACAAAGCGATGAAAATTTCCATAACATGCACTTGTTTTTACTGTAAGTAGCAAAAAATATGCCGATATCATTTAAATGGAAATTAATAGTAGAAGTACTCGTAAAATGTTGGTGTTTAAAGAACTTGAATGTTGCGATAATGAAAGACCTTATAAATATAGAACATATTGTATTAGAGACGTCATTTTAGATGACATGTTAAAACTATGTCACCATCAAGCCATTAATCGTTCCACTGTCGGAAAAGAGTCTCCTGTCGGGATGACAAGGGTTGAGGATGGCATATAGAAAGAAAATATATCTGGAAACTCTGTCAAATGGATTAAATAAGTTACATACACACGTATCTTCACGCCAGGTCCCTGGCGGGGCAGGAAAAGAGCACGGAGTGCCAAATATCTCTATCCTGATAGACCTGCCGGTACCTCCTCCACATTCATAACTCTTTTTATACATGTTTTCCGGTTTTGGAAACTTGACTCGGAGATCAGCCAATATTTGGCTCACTCCATCAAGATAGGTGAGTCTTGGTCTCCCTCGGTACCTGTGTCCCTCAACATTCGCATATATAAATATTCGATATAATAGAATACTATGAATACATATTTGTAATTTTTACACTTACGAAAGAACAAATACAAATGTCAATGGTACGTTCCATCAATAACCAGTCTAGACATGACGTCACATTCGAATAAATTATTTTACATTTTAACAAAAATGTATATTATTTAAAACTTTGTTACTAAATCTAGATGTAACTGATATGAAGTCTAAGGAAATACAATTTACTCAGAATTGTAACAACAATTAAAATAATTTTAACTGTGTTTAAACTGTGTTAAAATCTGTATTTTATTTTATAAAATATTATCTTTCATTTAAACTTCAGTACAAATTTACTAAACTGCTCGAATTATGAAATTAAACTAATCAAATACGATTCAATCAATCAAACAGATGCATTTAAAGAAGAATATAGATAAATGATAACTCATCTCCTAATAAATGAACGTTGATAAACATAGTGAAGTCCAGCGAGACAAGTATTGTGTTGCGACAAGAGGACTAAATGGGACAAACTGTTTATAAACCGCAGTATTGGTCAATACAGAAAGACATTCAGTGTAGAAGAAGTGCTCACATATTTTCCGATTCATACTACACAAATATGATACATATAAAAAAATCCAAAAAAATAATGATTTGATACAACAACAACAACCTAATCATATAAAAACACGAATAAAAATATCATATAAAAACACGAAAGAAGTAACAAACAAAAAGTCTTGTACCGTTAAAGAACCAATAATACTTTGGTAATTTTAGAAATAAACCTTTTATACTTATGTAAGATTTAAGATTATATAACAGAATTCTTTCATTAAGTTCAATTTTTTAAATTGTATATAAATAAATACTTCGTATTTATTATTAAGAGTTTCAAATTCAACGGAATTTTTCGGGTAAACCCCTGAAAAAATCCCACTGCTATAATGTAATATCTACCAACAAAAAAGTGCTCGTATTTTTTCCTCGAAACTATGTGGATATGGCCCCACAATTGAACAATGTAAAATAATATAGAACCGCTGTAAAATATTCTCAACCGAAAAGTACAAGAAATTTAATTAGATCTTACAAGATTAAACTTAGATAAAATATTCAGGGTTAAATATTCAATTGTATCTTTGCGGCTGGAGAATTTCACCGTATTACTTTGAAAAATATGTGGAAGATTTTGAAGAATTTTAATCTTTATATCATGTGTGTTGCACAGCGATGTGCAATTATAAAGTGATGGTTGGTAAGTTATAATTGGTTCAAAAGATTTTAATTTCATAGAAAAACAGTAAGTTATACTCGGACTAAATGACATCCCTAGGTTGTACGATATTAATGTAATTTTGATTTTGATATAAAGGTAATATTAACAAAAATAAGTATTATAGTAGATCATAAGGTAATTATGAAATATTATGAATTTAGTACTAGGTTGGTTGATATCCGTATCAGCCAATCTACATAGTACTAACCGTACAGCCTCCAGGCAGTAAACAATATGGGCACAATGTACAAAGAATGCATAACATGGCATAGTATAAATACTAATCCTGTTGGCATATATATATTTCATTAAAGATTCTACTCAGATAGCAGTAAAAAACTAAATAAAATGATATTCTCATCATGTCCAATAACCTGTTATAAAATGATAATAAATCTATTTCAATTTTGAGGAATGGAATTTCTGTCCCTAATCAGATAGATAGATTAACGATCACAATTTATAATCTGAGTTTGGAGAAATAGTTAAAGGTTTTTAATAAATAAACTTACAAGCAAAGCAACAGAAAACGGTCACGAAAATAAAACACACAGATATTTAAAAAATACATATTTACAAGCAAAATAAAACAATCACAAACATGACAACACTGAAGTGCAACTCAGAGTGTAACTAAACGTTGTTGTAGACATTACCTCGATTACTTTCCGGATGGCGACAGCTGCTTGTGTGTAACTTCCCATCATTCTTGTTAAGGTCATGTATCCTGGATGCTTATGGCCAAATGCTTCAGCTTGGGCACCAGCCGTGAGGACGGGTATCCCCCAAAGACCAGCGTATCTTGCTACGGGTCCTATTACATATTCGCATCCAGGACCGATGAATGCATCTGCAATTAATAACAAAACCTTGAATCGTTTTTGAAAGTTAATAACACACGGCAATTTTAAATAATTCCTTTGTAAATTAATGAATTTCGAGTCGGCGAAAGAACCGGTTTGTAGTCATAATCATTTAAATACCTGTTTGAACATGCACTTGACATTGTAAGGTTAATTTATGTAAAATAATTTAAAATTATAGTATGCAATACATTATTAATATATCAAATCCTACTTACCGGCGGATCCATTCACGTAGAATTCAAACGCAGCTAAGGGGCCCTCTACGGAAGAACATCTGGTGTCTCTATAATCAACTAGAATTGTCCAGTGTGGTAACGGACCGTCATCACTAGTCATCGCTGATATCGCTTTTTCTATTATAGGTAATACTTTCGCTAAAGAAAATACTTGATTTGGATCTGCTGGCAATAGAACACCCAGTTTCACTATCTTCATGTGAAATTGATGGGTTTCAGGTCTTAAAGTAAAATTAGTCTTTTTAATGTGGTAAGGATTAGCTGCCAAATCGTGTGGATATCCAATTGCTTCTGTATCATCGTAGACATCCTTTATGTGTTCAGTACTCATTCGAAACTTAGTTAAATTAGTGAAATCATCTTTGTTTTTATAATAATTGTAATATTTATTGAGTTTTGGCACCTCTGAATTAGAGTATTTTTCGTCTTTGTCTTCTTCCTCGTCGCCGTCCACTGCCTCGTTATCTTTATGTAGTCCTTTCTCAAGCAACTTACTCTTCGTTTCTCCGTATTTCAAATTATCCCTTATGAACTCATTCGTGTCATACTCTCTCTTCTGTTTATAACTCTTTACACTCATATTATTAACACTAACATCACACGTAATTATCACATTAAAAACACACATATAGAAAACAAGGAATGATATTAAAATTGGTATCTTAAAGTTTTTGACTGATTCCTTTGTAATTATTTTAATCTCGTGCGTTTGAGCATCATCCATAGACATATTAATTTGTTTTGGCACATCGTGTGAGTCATCTGGAATTTGTAATATTCTTCTTTTTCTGAAGTTAGCTCGAATCTCATAGGATGTTTTCTTGCTGCTATGTGTCCTCGTTATATATGAAGGAAGAATCGCATCCACGATCTCCTGTGGCATCGTATTTATTATTTATCTCATTTTATACGATTTTTTATTTGCAGCACTGGCGCAAATACTACATTTGCGGGCAATATTACACTGAATAATTACAAGAAATCATTAAGAAAACGAAAGCCAAGATCGTTCAATATACGGGAAAAATATAATGTCAGGAGGTATAATAAATGGCAGACATTTTTATCTAATAGCGTAAATGAATCGTTTACGGAAAGAAATGTCATATTGAAATACAATTGAGTAACTATATATATTCAGGTAAGTATTTAAAAACGTGTTAAACAAAAGTAAACTTTTTTTTTTCAAATCAGGGGTATATCAAAAGACGAATTTCATTCAATTAAAATGAACTTACTTTTAATGACTAATTCGGTGTCAATTTAATGTAGTTTAAAACACCTTCCTGTAGATATCGAAATGCCGATACATACATACATATGTAAATGTCTTATGACTTGAATACAAGTTTACTTTGCATTGTAAGTTATATCCTCTGTACATTTAACTAAATTATAATGTAACAATTATATAAATTTAATTATAATATGTGTATTGTAAAAATATTTATATTATTACTTGTAGGATATTATTTTAGCTATACATTAAATGCCGGTACATATTTCAAAAACCTTTCAGTGACCATTTTAATAACTATGATTGCCGCAATATCGTACTTGTGGAATAATATATAGATTTAATAAAAGATATGAGATCAGTTCCTTACTTCAGTGCTTAATATATAAATATGTGTATTAAACGTTATGTATAATCGTGTATTCTCTTCAATTTGTTCTTGTTTAATTTTTAACCAGTAAATCTTACATCGTGTTGAAGTTCTTCATTATGAACGACGATATGGATATTAAATATTTGGAATTATATTAAATATTTATGTAAAGCGCTAGGAAAGTTATACATTTTTTAAAATCACTATTTTACATACATTTACATACATACATATCTTCAAGCCAGGTGGGCAGAGCACGGAGTGCCTGTTTTCAAAAAATATTCGACTTTTTAACTCACTTTCATGACACCTGCTACACAATTAAGATGTAAATAATAATTTTATTCGGTATATGACTTTTTTTATACGTTAACCACTGTTTTACGTAATTTTCAGGTTGAACAGGCTCTGTAAGCCTTTTAATAAAACCATGCAAATGAGGCACGATTGCCCGTAAACGTAACATTAAACGAGTGCGTATTCTGACAATTTTGAGTCAGTACAATTAAAGCAATTTACATGTTAACGTACTTTGTGAGCGGCCTTCGAATTAATTTCGAGACACAGGTACGTATTATAGAATTATAAAATTTTCTAGCATCGTTCCTCAATGCAATACTGATGACGTGTTTTTTCAAACGGAATTGTCAAAAGCCATTTGCCAAAGCCAAAGAGATTTGAACAATTAACTATACTTTATCTTCACATCTCCTCTATAAGCAAAATCATTCACTATATCAAAATACAACTGTCTACAAAATATGAGTACATAACACACTTTGCGTATTGACGTTGTATTGTTCTGAGTATCCTTGTTTCAAACGTAATTTCTTATTCTGGTATCGCTGTGGTCTAGGGATTTATTATTCGTATTTAAAAACTGCGATGAAACTCGTATATTTGCAATGTAATCAATGAAAGTAATTTGAAATCAGCGACTTGTCAGTGCGTATTAGTGATAATAATAACCATAGCTAAATGAGCTCGCTGGCTCAATACTTGACAACTCGTTAGCTTACCCAACTCTCAATTTATGAAGTGACGATAAAAATAATATGTAGTCACTTAGAATTTACCTTTTTTATTTTGACCGTCTATCTCGAGATAACTGGCACAAAATATAATTGTCAAATACAATAAACCGCAAAATTGACTGCCACTAAACGGGGATACCATAGTACGAAAATAACTCGAGATTCACCGACTCCATGCTAATAACAGTCACATTGTGCCTCGGTTAGTACTATAATATCAACTATCTATCACGTCTATTTATAACCCAACGGAAATGTCATATGAGTCACATGTGCACATTAGTGACATGATAGACATGGTAATGAGCGTCTCATTTAATGTGGTTTAAACATAATGATATTAACATGTTATAACGTAACAGAACACCGACCCTCGCAGTCCAGACGCAAACGCACAACCCGATCGTGGTATGTTTAAAACGCATTTTGCGGTTGGAAAGATGCGTCAATATTCCTATGTCCATGCTAAGAAAGATAAACACTATATTCCATGACACTAAGCATTTTATATACACACATTAGTACAGAGATTGTTGTCTACACATTTAATGACAGAAGATTTACTGGTTACTATATCTTAAGATAACATATGGAAGTAATTTCACTTTAATTTTATATGAAATACGGACTCGTACGCTATACTGTTATGTTAGATTGAATTCTTCGTACATAGTATAAGTTCGCATGTGTTTGTATTATTCTCGATAATGAAGCTTCTCGGACCTCGTAGTCTCTTTGCTTTTATATGATGAAATTATATGATCAATCCGTCCTAATATAATACTGGCTTTAAAAGCCTCCTCTGAATAAAACCGATTTATGATATGATTTATGTATATACTTATATAAATAGAACATTAGAGCGACAGTATGTTCGCCGCGAGACAACATTACGTGCAAAAGATTTGCGCAAATTAGTAGAAAATAAATATCCTCAGCTGAGAAAGAAAATAGAGCAAACTAAGTTATATTTTCATATCACCAATAGTACATAACAATGATTTAACTTATTGATTTTAATTATATTGTTCTTACTTATCCCCTAATTACCACAAGCATCCTCTTTATATAAATTATTACGTGCAAATAAATATTAATTATAATTGACAGGTTTACGACATCAATACTATCATGATCGCGATAATATTATAATGAAAGAAATAAAATGACTTTTATTGCGCTCATAATAATTATTGATACTCAACAGTACATACATACCTTTGTATGTATATTTCAATAACATAATTCTATATTTTATTATTTGCGTAACATCACACATGTAATCCTCATAGAGGTAGGCAGAGAAGTAAAATACATTTCCACCTTTCACCAATTACGTTTACGTCGCACTATGCTGCATTGTAAGTTACTCAAAATAGTACGCGATACGGGATTCGAATCTAGGACTTCTAGATTAAAGTCGCACTTACAATCATTCGATCAACGAGCGAGTCACTACTTTTTATTAAAATTTAAATTCCAATGTAATATCATTTTATCTCACTGACATTCACACGCTCAATTAATATTAAATCACAGATCATGACATGAGAGAAACTGACATAAAGAAAAATCAGTACATACTTCTGTACATTTAGAATATCTACATACAATATGTACAAAGATATTCAAATTCTCTTAGTGTTTAATACAATATTTACTTGTTATCTAAATAATATAACAAACAATTCTTTGGAATTATTCACAATATAAATTTGAAAACATCCATGTCTATAAAATCCATTGTAATGATGAAGTAATAAATCTCCTGATGGAATTCAATTGTTATTACTTTATAATGCATCGTGCATATATTACCATGACTAATAGTCACAGGTATATATTTATTGTTCCATTAGTCATTAGTCACAATTGCACCTCCCACTAAGTTCTGCCATGTTCGTAACAAACAAAGAAGTGTAGTTTGATAGCATAACTAAGCATAAATAACTAAAGTGAAGTATATAAATAAATAATACATAAGGTTTTTTTTATTATTACTTTATTTTGTTTAAAACCGTGTTATAATATTTAATACGCTCATCCCCTGTTCCATTGTGGGACGTAAACACAACAGGTGAATCGTGCGAGCGCCTACCTTTTCGGGAATCCAGGCATGATATGTAAAAGTAGAAATCATGATAAATACAAAAATCATTTGAAAAAAAAATCATAACAATAAACTATATAATTAATAATTAACGCTCGGGTTTTTCAAGCCTATAACGTCAAATCTTAGCACACCAGGCACATCGAACGGACGATAAACTATAGACTCCACATGATAAGCTTTCATTCCATGTAGGTATACAAAAAACATTTTCGCCAAGTTATACGACCTTCGCTTACAATTTTGTTTTAAATGAATTCACCATTACTGTGCGAAGGTAAAAAAGACAGATTAGCGTCTTCCTTGATTATAATTTGTTCACTGAAATCGTGTTTTTCAGGTGTTAATGACTCTATTCATTGGGGCCGTCCGTAAATTACGTCCCATAATAACGGGAGAGGGGGTCTAATTTAGTGACGTCATGTTTTAAAATATAACACATCATTAAGTTTATAGTAAAATAATTTAAATGGAAATAAAAGTTATATTGAAAGTAGGTATACTTAAATTTAATATTTTTCTAGGAGTAAGATTACAATTATGTGACGCCACGCCTCTGTGACTAGTTGTAATAAGGACGTATGGGGAGTCAAGAATAATGAATTAATAATGATATTTTACAACGCTGCTTATACAATTTTACATTTCGAATATTTAGAAAACGATGAAGACAGCAGTGACGAAAACAATCTAATATTCTCAAATCGATGTTACTTGAGTAGAGACTCGTATGCAGGCGGATTCAAGGCGAGAGTTAATATTGTTCTTCTATAAAAACGTGCTCTATCATTGAGAAAATCTTGCAGCGATATGTTGATGGCTTTACAGTTGGTATTAAGAATAATATCGATTTGCTAGCTTCGAATTTCAAAAGATTTGCCCTATAGAGACATGGGGACATATAAAATTACAGTATACAAACATTTCCAAGACATTAAATATATCCGGCGATTTACATAACTTTTTATTTAAACATATAACTTCATATTATGAACTGTATGTCATATAGTACACAAATGAAGCATTTCTTTAATTCGTGCTTATCAGTGTGAGACGCTTTTTCACATTTTATTGTGAAGAAAACATATTTAACGACAAGAGAAACGAAGTTTCATACAATTTTCCATACAAAATTCTATACAATCAGAACCTCTCATAATTTATATGTATATAAAAACATAACTTCACGCCTGTTGTCCCCGAAGACGTAGGCAGAACACTCCCACGTTTCACCGGTTACGTTTACGTCCAACTATGTAATAGGTGGTGAGCCTATTGCCATGCTTCGGACACATATCCAGACTTCGAAACACTACCAGAATTCGAATTAGATTTTCTAATTAGAAAATTTTCTACAAAATTTCCTAATTAGAAAATTTTGTAGCGGTCACCCCGGGAATCGAATCCGGGACCTCCCGATCGGCAGTCGCACTTACAACCAACACGACCAACGAGGCGGTATCTATATTAAAAGAAATTGTATAACTATATCTCTACCACGGTTTATTTAAAATACATAGTTAAGGAAATTTTAGCGTGAAAACGTAAGATAGAGAAATTATCGCATTCATTATATTTTTTTATTATATTATTAATAAATAAGTGATACATTGTTAATAATTTACAAAGTGAGAATCACATAATATTAGTTAATGTTGATTTTTTTTTAAATTAATTTTAACATTCTAAAACTTTAAACACCACTAGAGAACTCCAATTACAAATACATTGGCAAAGTATACGAATACATTATATAAAAGACAGCGTACTATACACGAATGATAATTTATTTTTTATTTAATTAGCTTTGCTCATCGTCTTGAATCAACAACAAGGAGAGACTTGATGTTGAATTGTAAACTCTATAACTCTATCGGTGATGGAGACAACTTGTGGTAAGTTAACTTAAGCACACAGCCAACATACCTACCTATATAAACACTGGAGGTAAAAAATGTAAGTCAAATGTACATAAGTATACACATACTTCTTGATTTAACACAAAATACAGTCAAAAATCTTCGATTGATTTGAAATATTATAACATGTGTCTATGAATAATTATCGAAGTGTTTAAACATCTGTTTCCAACGTTGAATCCTTGAGTTATTTTTGCGTTGTATGAATTCACTACTTTTAATTGTATCGTGACGTAATGTTCAACAAATTGATATGACTATAGAATTGCATTCGTCTGGCGTGCGTTGCGTAATTAGTGAATGTCTCATTAAATAACATACGTGTGAGTGTACTACACTCCTGCCTAACTCCTTGGGTATTACACGCGTGATGTTCTTTTTATTACATGTACTTATAATGTTAAGTCAACAAAATAATATCATCATTAATCATTACATTTTTATACTGATGTGAGACAGTTCAAGACATATTAGGTTCGTCAGAATGCTATCACAAGATGGAATATAGTTTTCCACGAGGCAAGTGTTAAAATAAATTTTACATGAGAAACGTGCAGTTTTACTACCAGTTGTATTACCGGTTGTACGACAAGACCAGGAGTGTACTATGCCCACTACGTGCCCACGCCCACGACTTAAAAATCCCAAAGCGTAATATAGAACCTGTTGACATACACAGACACAAATCCAGGCTTCGTTCAACTATTGGGAATTTCAATTGAGCACAACCCGGTCACCCGTAAATCAAACCCAGGACCTCGCAAAACCACAGCGCAGTCGCGCTTGTAACCACTCAACCAATGACGCAGTCGAACTAAGCAATCGCAGATATCAGTCATTAGAATTGGCAATAAATCAGCGACCAATTTCGAATAAGACATACTAATTGCACTCGTACCCACGTTCGTATATAAACTGAATTAATATTACTACCACTTATAACTGCAGTTATAGTACCAATGGTAAATCTTATAATTAAATTCTCACTAAAACTACAGATTAGTCCAAAATCGCTTTCACACTGTATAATGAATATTTACAATCGAGTTGAGAAAGTTCCAATGGCTCATAGTGATCCAAGGTACATCCGGGCCTATCATTATCTTCCCTCTTATTCAATACAAAAAGATTGTACAAGCAAATTTCGTTGTTCTATTTATAGAACGGAACCTCAAGAACGTTAACGCCAAACAGGTTTACGGCCAGCGTGTATTGTGACGTCACATTACGTTGCGTCTACCTACTCGAGGCCAGTGTTACAAGTTCACATCACGCATAATGCGTGGGCAATACGAATAACTGTGCTGTGTATCGCAAATAGCTTGTGTATATCGAACGCCCTTTATACATATAAGTTGCATAATATCCTATGTAAATAATAAATTAATTAATAATTACAAAATGAAGCTTCGCTTTATTTTCTTGCTTTCTAATGAATTCCGTTTATAGATTTTGTATTGGTTTTACAGTTTATCACACACAATTGTCATACGTTTCATGGAACACGGGGTGAGCTTTAGTGAGGGTGGGGGGTGCACCGGACACAAGTCCAGACTCCAAATTACTAGCTCAGAAGTACCGGGACTTGATGCTAGAAAATCCCCATCAATATATTGCATATTATTATTATACATTGTATAACAACTGCGCTAAACGATACAATTAAGGCGTTTGCATAAGAATTTTGAATGTGTAAATTTTTACGTATTAATATACTGTTATAATATGTACTTAATCTAAAACCGCATTTGATTATTGTATCGATTAAGAACAAGTTATATACAAGAAACTTATGGATCAAAAAACTTAAATAGTGCGTGTTATTCGAACTAGCTATGTAACAAGTTAATAACCTGTCGGAATATTTTAATGACATTCCAGTTCGTCTTTCAAATTGAATTTATAATTGATACCAAAATAATCGCTTAAAAAAAGCTTCTGCAACATTCCAGATGTTCAAAACCACTGTAAATAAACATTTGTAATGGAAAACAAGTTAACATCTTTTTCGATGATAATGTTTTGACTACTAGGTGTTGATAACCGAAAATGAATTCTTTAGTGTGGACGCGACGTCTGCGCACAGTGTGACGCTGGATCAAGAACATTTGATCCAACAACTGAGGCAATGAAATCGCTAACAATAACCGTCAAGATCCAATAACCTTGTCTAACATAACAGAAATAACTTATCAATATTTATTCAATTGTATGCTATTTTTAAATATGAATAGATGACACTGTTTGGACACATGCAGTACATATTAAAATATATTTGTTATTTTAATAGAATAGTAAAAGTTCGTTTTTGTTACGGTACAAAATCGCCATTTCTGGCGATTCAAGACATACAATAAATTTATAGTGTAAATATTTAGTATAATACAAAAGAAATTTGAACAGATGGCGAGACATATGAGAGGCAATTTCATCTCTACCTATAACAAGCGATCTCTTCTATTCCGGAAAAACTTTAGATCGAAATCTAGAATGTAATCAATAAGTTTCTCGAAAAACTAGGCGATTAATTTCAATTGGTTTCGACGAGGTGCAACTAGGGAACTAGTTAACGTTCTATGCGGCGATTTCTTTCCAATTGGAAAATCACTTTTTTATTCAGTACATTTTTATTTGCAAAATACAAAAGTCGGAATATTTACGTGAAACAAACCAATCAATTCTTCATTCTTTTCTGTACGTTACACGGTTATCCCTAAGGAACCAGTTATAACGGTTCGTTTGTCTATATTTCGTTATCCATACCATCGAAGTATTTGAATTGTATTTTATACAGTTTTACAATTTATACCGAATAAGAAATTTAACATCAGTCCTGTAATTTCTAAAGTGGTATAAAAGACACCCACGTTTCACCTATCACATTTATAATTAAAAATATTACACTTCTTTTCCTACTTCATTTTAAGAATAAAGTGTGTACTGTGGAACGTGAGATTTAGCACAATTATTCTGTATAAAGAAGCAGAATTGCCAATTAACATAATAAAATAAATAATATTTAAACTTAAAATTCTATAAAGAATACTTAAATTGAGTACATAATTGAAAATATTGAGTGTTGATACTTTGAATGATTTTCATGTCGATGTTTTCATTAAGGGATCGAGGAATTAAGTACTGTTCCGAATTACGGATATTAAAAACTTTTGTGTATTGTGAAAAATATGTTAATCGTCATTGAATAAATTAGACTTGTTCCTAACCAACGGGGGAACAATAGAAATTATGACGAATTGTGACAACGAATACGTTATTTCACAGTTAACCCTTTTAGTGTGATAATTTAGTAGTCAAACTAATGATTTCCAGTAACAGTTCAAAGTTAATCATGTTATATGAATCTCGAGACGGAACTCTATAAAAATACAATAGTATAATATAATACTCGTCCAACCCCTTCTCAGACCAATCATACTAAAATTAATCATACTTACTGCCTTAGACCAAATCGCACAAGAATCTCGGATCGATGGAACAACCAACTCACTTCTTGCATCATAGAAACAATTTCAAATACGAGTATCTACTCCACACAGGAGCGTATTAATAATTATTTGCATAATATTGTTTATGTTATAGTCGGCAAAACAACTCATTTCTGAATTTTTCGATTAACAGCAGATCTTCATTTGATTTAATCTACTCAGTTAGATTTTTATAAATAGGTACTCGTAAGTATAACTATAAAATATATTGGTGGATACGTAATCTACATATATCGCTATCCACTCCGCAACCATTATGTTAGTAATAGATATAATGGTGGCCGATGACCAAGCAGCGAGTAATGATGGCCTAACAAAAAACGGATTTCTGTTGCTATACATAGCGTCATCTATGAAGCAGGTGGTTAAAGACATGCGGTTGAACAATGTGTTACATTTAAAGCGATGCGCGATAAAACAATGTAAAATATAATCGACAGATTTGGCTGATTAATAATAACACTGCTATAAAACATTTTATGTGTCGTTATCTGTATATATTATATAACTACATAGCGACGTATACCAAATATGTTTTTCCCCATAACCCGACAAGTTGTGGACCTTTTGGTGCTATAAAATAGGAGAAAAAGTATGACATAATCTCTTCCCCCTCAATCACCCAAGAGGGGGTCGCATCCGATGAAGGCTTAAGGACCACAAAGGTCAAAGCCAACCTCATGGTG
>DWEI01001594.1:0-16292 GCA_018245875.1 Mysoria ambigua
GAATCTATCTCTAGGTACTTCCCGTTTATTTCTGAGCATGCTGTCTGTCTGTGTCTTAACGTAAATAATTCAACCTTCAAAAGATACACTGTTATTCTATTGTAATTATCTTACCTTCTCGCACTGTAGTTAAAATCTGGCACACTCTTCGTATAGCGTATATGTACGGTGTATCATCACACGTCGAATGTCCAAAACGCTTTGTTGTTAAGATCGACTATGTGAAATTCGCCAAATTCAATTCTCTGTCCATTGGATGTAAGTGTGAATTTACATGTTACTCTTAATTTAAGAAATAATGGAAATTCGCTTCTCAAATTTTATTAGGACGATTTCACATGAAAATTTATAGCTAATGCATATTTATTCCAATAATTATGATAAATCTATTTATAAGCTAAGTGAGATTCCTTAGATATACGTTTAAATGCTATGAATATTTTTAAACTGTGTAGGTGGTAAGTCTTATTATTTTACTGTCCATATATTTAAATGTAAAAAGCAAATACTTATTTTACCGCACAGCTAAACATAAACGTCTTAATTTTACCGCCTAAAATTATAAGGAAAGTATTATCCTAACGTTTGCTCTTCTGTCCTCCGCACGAATGATTCAATTGTACAAGATATATTAAAAATAATGTATATTAGTTTCTATGTTGCATTAAATCATTATATAGCTAATCACAAATTATACATCGATCTTTTGATTGTACTTACTTATCCAATGTTATTAATTTTTATCAGTACATTATTTATACATGTCACGGCCTACCTTATTCTCTTTATAAAATGTAATAATTTTATATGTATAAAAAATAAAAGGGTACGTATAAAAAACATGTTTCAGTATCACAGATGCCTAGTAGCGTGGTGGCCGTGGAGGGAGTCCACGGGGTGCAAGGAATTTGCCGCGCGAACAGAGCGTACTCGGGCTCGTAACGATTTGTAAATAAAACTTAATGTGATCAGTATCTTTATTCTATTAAACAGATGTACAGTGCGTCAGGTGAGACCGGTGCGCCGACGAGCGCACAGAGCACGCGCGCCGCGCGCCCTTCGCGCGCGGCCAGCGTGTCTGCCACTTTAACAATTTAGATAAATGCATTCCCTCTGATGCTCGTTTAGACATGATTATTTTGTCACCCATGTTGGTAACAGTTATATGGTAAGCTTAACCGTCTAAAATTTTATTTAAAATAGGATCAACCATCGGAATGGTTAAGTGAATGGAAGAAAACATACACATCCGTCAATTTGATAGACGTCAACATGCGACAGACTTTAAATAAATATGAATACTTTGAAACGTGTTAAAATATCAGTAATTGTACAGGTTGCACGAGGTGCGTTTTAATCATACAAGATTGAGAGTGCATATAATTCGTTTGGTTGCCGACCCGTAAATAGGAATAATTCATATATCAAAAATAAATTTTACTCACTAAAGTATGCCAAGAATCAGTTACAACTAGTAATTTTCTTTTAATAATTATTATAATCGAAACGCTAACAGTCCGTTTCTACACAAATAGGCATAAAAAAGATAACGTATTCTAACAACTAATATCGGATACCGGGTCGCAAGAAACGGGCGGTAACCACGACAAGCTAGATCGGGTATAATCGTCATCATCATTCATTCAGCCAATGTTCAATTCCAAGCCGGTATCCTTAAAAATCATTTCAAAATTCAATGATTGTTTACATACAAAAAGAAGAAAGTATTATTATACAGGAACACGCCCGACATTCACCACTGCACAGTGCTGTCGACGCAAGTTCTTACGTTACTAAATACTAAGCAAGTCTCATATTTTCGGAATCATATTACTAGTGCAAAATGCGTTTCGAATATGTTATATGTATAATCTAATTAAAAAAGGGGTGGAGTTACCTATCTTAGTAATAGTATACTGAAAAACTGGCAACCTTCCGTCATTACACACAGATGGCGCCACACACGCATCACATTGTCAGCCTTCTACATAGAAGATATTGAAATTGTAAATTATAATAACATTGTAGAATGTTAATCTTTAGTCAACGCCAGTTCCACAGGACAAAATTCAAAATATGTATATTTATATTATACACAATATGTTAAGTGTGAAATCGACAGCACGACAGTGGGGGCTGTGTGGCGCCACCTGTCGCCGAACAGGCGAGGATCGCGTCAGTGGTCGCTAGCTAGTGCGCGGGCAGTGGGCGGCGGGGGCGCGGGCGCGGGCGCGGCGCTAGCGGCGGTACGGGTGGTAGGAGGCGGCGGGCGCGGCGGCCGACGAGTGGCCGCGCTTGGTGGGCCGCTGGTAGCCGTCGCCCGAGCCGCCGGCGTACTCGTAGTCCTCACCTGTACAGAGCCGCGGATCAGTCCACCGTCCGGCGAATGGTCAACCGTCTTGCCAGCAATATTCTCAAGCGCTAATTGTAATACCAAACCGTTACTCGATATCCAATGCAAGCTGTAGATAATAATTCAAACACTCACCGCACCACGCACCTTTCGCTGTTGAACCTACCAAGTTTGTACTCTAATAGACAGATGACACTAACTATTACTACTTTTATATCTGTATGTGTTGTTCAACTGTGTCTGTACTGAGCGTTTGTAATTGTCTGTTCTAATATTCACAATAATATGTACGGCCTTAATTGCTAAAATCAATGAACATACCACGATTTGGCTTTTAGGTACAATAACACAAAAAAAACAAGTTCTACGAACAGTACTCCAAATAATATACTTACCGACTATAGATAAACCTTATTACGTTGACAAAGTAATTCATTACGACTCATATCAATTCATTATATCCCAGTAAAAAAGTGTTCTATATGGCCCGCTCAGCGTGTGAGAGTGTGTACTGTTGAACAGAACCTGATGCCGTCGCGGACATGTCCGAAACGTTACAGTACGACAGCTGCGGCGAGACCATCCCACCACCGCAGTACATCATAGCCACCTGGATAATTTATTTCTCTTATAGTCATCTTGCCGCTAGAGTCTACGTTATATAGCATTTAATGTGTATTCATAGCAAAAAAAAAAACTCGTGTCGGCCGTGGGCACTTGCAGTGTGCGTTAGGACGTTAGCTTTGCACTTCAAAATTCGAACGCTGGAAATAAAATGGCTCATACGTTCGGGATGTTAATGGGGTCTTTTTTAGTTACGAACCGAGGTTACACATTATTAACAACTAATATTTTACATACGATACTATGCTATCACAAATGTTTAAATCGTAACCTGTGGCGGAGTTCCGATAGCATCGTTAACTTGGGGCATGTGCGAGTACTTGGGACTACCCGCATTGCCGGCTACACCGTCACCCTCTGTCGCACAAAACTCGACATTTCTATATGTGCCCGTAAAGCCGACCGACCGACCGGCCGCACTCCAAACGCGTCGTGGCCGCGTCGGCGTCGGGAGGAAACCACGGACAAAGTGTTTAACATACATTAGTATACACACGCTGGACTGTGGACAGTCGATCAAACGCTAATACAACATACAAGTAGTTCATACTACATCTACAATTAGCAATTACTCGAATTTGTTATATTGGTTATAGGAGTATGTATAATATAAAATTGCTTCAAAAGATTTCAGCTCAATATAATAAGTAAGCACGAAGCACATATAATAATTCATTAAGAGTCACGTCCGAATACGTGTTTCTTATTAAAAAAAAGCGGTACTTTGAGAATTTTAAAATGACTAGATAAAAAGACAATATGCGCGTGTTGTTTATTATAATCTGCTTCGTGTATTTTAGATACACAAGAACGAATCATTAGTACGTTGAAAGTATACGTTACCACAGGTGTGTTAGTGCATGCATGGTGATCTCTGTTTGTGTAAATCATTCGTTATCTGTATCATGGGTAATTAATGGAAACGGCCCGTGCCCACGTTTCGTTCGTGTCTGTAATGCGTCCGCTGTCGGTGTAAGACTGTTCTGGACCCTCCAGCTGAGTATAAAAACAAAAATTATGATGACTCGCGAGCTTCGTGAGGGGGGAGACTGACGGCTGCATCAGAGGTGGGGAGGGAATGTGGTGTCGAACATTAAAAATGCCAGTGTTATTTTGAAACTTTTGATTTCTTTTAATTATCTACGTTTTATAATGTCCTTAAAGTAGATATATATATATCATCATAAGATATCTCAAATATTTGCAGTGGTAATATTAATATTTTAATTATTCAACCAGTAGTATTACTTAAACCATTAAGATAGAAGAAGCTTAATAATAGGAAACTACGACAAAAACTGTTTTATTTTCTTTTCCATTACATTACAAACTACATACTTATGTTACCAGTTAAAACTAACTCTAATATATACCCAAAATACCTAATATGAATAATGCATAATTTCCACTTCAAAAAAAACCTTAAGTGTTATGTTACGTGATAGCACTTTTGTTACATCGAATACTTCATCGCGTACAAGCTTCTCGTCTTACTAGTGCCACGGTTAAAATTATCAATTGAAACCGTAATTAACTAATTATTATTAGGTAAGCAATCAATGTAAATTAATTAAAAAAAAACAAAACAAAAAATATAACCCATAACAAGGACGCTCATGGTGAAGTCTATCATAATTTTCCTTTTTATATTAATGAACATAAACGGGGGGCCTCGAGGCCTCGCCGGCGCTAGAGTAGTCTAGAACGATTCGATTACATTACACAATCTACACAATATAGTCTTACATTCGTAGCACGGGGCGGCGCGCGCGCGCCCGCCCGCCGCTTCCAATTAATTACATTCCATACGAAATCAATACAAATGTGTACAAAAACACGCTAAAGTAAACCTATATACTGCCGTAATCATTACTTTATCAATATTGTACATCAGTCGATAGTTCACTTAATAATTTTGTATTCTAATCCGAGAATATGTACTTTTATCCACTATAAATGAATAATATAGATTAAAAAATAATCAACATCAAAAAATTTCAAATCAAACAGAAATAAATAACAACTTGCCCTAGTTTTTATAATAATTAATGTTATAATTAACTGTATAGCCCGTGTGCCAGTTTACGATAAAAAATGTCTCAATAATTACATTTACAGTATAGTATATAATAATCTAGTATAAATATGAGGATTTATAATAATAATACCTGCATTGATTTAAAAAATAACTTTAGAAACGTCTAGAAAGCGTCGATACAGTCCGACCGAGCGCCGTTCGCTCTGGACGACTACGAACTTAAAAAAAGACTATCCTCCAGCTAGACTAAGTTAACACTAGGGGTGTTGTATAATATAATTAGTCAATTACGATCATAAGTTTATTGACGGAGCGCTGCTCGCGCGTATCATTTACGAAATACACTTTTACACAAACATGTTACTACTCAATAAACATACACATATAAAAACCGCGTACACTATATATAAAGTAATACAAACAAGAGTCGAAAGGTTAACTACACAACAGTACTACAGTAAGCCATGATTAAAATATTATTCCATAAACATTATTATTATTAAGATACAGTACATATCTTATGTCGATATTACTCAGTGTAATATGAAATGCACAGCGGCGCGCCGTCCGCGCGGCGCCGCGCCGCGCCCGCACGTTTGACAGACCGGCCTCTTAACGAGTCTTACCGTATTTGTATTTTGCTAACTATTTTTAATTAATAAATTCATCCAATATTTTAATGTTCTTCACCTATATAATAATAATTAAAAACCCATATAAATAGTCTCAATCGATTTTTTTTTTCACAATAATTTGCACTAAGTTTAATGTTTGAATAAATCTAAAATTTCTAATACATATTATACTTTATTTAAATAAATTATACTCTTTACGTTACTTAGAAAGATTGCCGCGACGGTACATTACAAACTAAGTTCTTAAATTGTTCCGAAGGTTTGTGAGTGGGGCGCGAGCCCGTAATCTAAACACCTTAGTGCTAATTCAATATCACTGAAAATAACATAATTATAAAAATCATCTATATATTCACTTAACTTTTTGTAAGGCATTGTTTTTCCTAATATTAAACACTTGAACAATATCGCCGCATCGGTGGTTGCACATTTATAATACCTACACAAGTCAATTATAACCGAAACGATGGTGGTGGGGGGAGGGGGGGGGGCGACCGACGTGGTGAAGGAACAGAGTGGTGTGCGATAGACAGTGCAGCGGGAGGAGGAGGATGGTGGCGGCCGGCCGGCTGATGCGGAGGAAACTTGCCCAAGGAATGGATCAGACATTGACCTAACTCTAACATAGGAACGATCGGTGAGAGTAAACGAAGCGGGGCGAGCGGACACACGACTATACGTAATAACCTAGGGGGCAGTTTAGGCACCGACACATTTTATTAAATTATTTAATTAACATTATTTACTTCATTATATTGATTAAAAGGTACGAGTTTCAACATCCTACAATTATGATCCATTTTTTTCAGTCGAGTGTTATGTTACGTTATTATAGAGCTAATAGAAATGTACCAATATGCGCGTTAACTATGAAACATCACAATATGTAAAGGCGTCCTCACTATGTTTTAGTTTTAAATTTGGTACTCCGCACCCCCTCGCCGGACCGCGTCACTTATTTATTTTTTTTCTTAAACCTCACGATACTCGTCATAGATAAATTATACTTTACTTACGGTGCGATCTTAAATAACACTATACTATATACGATCAAATTATGCATTCGTGTCAACAATTATTAGTCTATTAAAACGTTAATGAACAAAGCTCACGCGGCGCGCCGCCTAGCGTGGCGGGCGCGCCGCGCCGGCGCCGGCCGCGCGCCGCCGCGCCGCCGACAATTACTTAGCTTATCACTAAAATTTTAATCAGTCGATCGGTCAAATGATTGAGCGATATAGTACAGTAAAGGACTAACATTAAATTTAATCTAACAATGTTATTTTAAATTATAACTCACTTCGCGGCGACACGACGGGCGCGCGGGCCTCCGGCAGGTTCCTCTATACAGTTTTAAAAATATTTGGCGATCACATAAATTAAAACTTTAAAACTATGTGACGAGACAATCGATTAAAATTATGTTCTACAATCGAGTAAGTATATATGTACAATGGTCCGCGCGGGGGGCGGGGCGCGGGGCGCTAGCCGACATCTATATCCTAAATGCTTGAGCTTCATTTACTTAACACATACAACATTTATTTATCGTTTGTTCATTAACAATTTGGCAGGTAATTTAATTCATTAAAGTATAAATTCCATTATTTTATCAACTTAATAAAGACTGCGATAAAAAACTAAAATCCATTTATAAGAAACAAATTAAAATTACGAATATTATTTATACAGAATTGTTCCCTTTTAAATAGCGGGATAATTAAAAATATTTAAAATCACGTTCAGTCATAATAATGTTTTGTTAAATATTAACACATAATTATTTCATTATTATATGCCTACCGTTTTCCTAAGTCTAGTGGGTGGTAAATAACCAAAATTCTAATATTAAACATACATATCGATACATATATATATATATATATATATATATACCAAATATTTATACAAGTTATTAGCTTAAGTTAAGTCGTTTTAGGTCACTTCCCTAAGTCGGCCGCGATCAACGCGTCTGTCAAGCGTGCGGAGCGCGCGGCGCTGCGCCTCCGTGGCGCGCGCCTCGCAACATCGCCACTACACGGCACTGCGACCTGCCACCGCTCGTAGCATGATGTCGTTAAAAGAAATCGTTTCACTCCCAAAAGAGACAATTGACAATGCGAAGAAAACAAAAAGTACCAAGTGATAGATAAAAATTGCAATAAAGAGCCCACGTCCAAGTGAGGAAATGTTAAGTGTGCCCGTGCACGGGGCTCGCGGCGCCCGCGGCGTGCGCGGGGCTGCACCGTGAACAGAGATGCGAGAGCTCAGCCAGCCTCGGTGGTCCATCTGACAAGCGACATTGTACCGACTACGTGTTGCTAGGTGTTGTGGATACCGTTACGATTATTATTATTATTATTCACTAATTAAAATTAACGTCCTTAATTACCGCGTGTGGGTTTGTGTTAATGTAGTTTCGTCGGCGACACATCTTAAACATATTATATATTAATTAATATAATAAAGTTCTACAATTGCATGCACGTAACATTTTCGTATTAATCTAAAAATATTGGAATTATTTTTATATTGCATTGCTATCAAAAAAGTTTAACCACTTCCATTCATGTGGTTCCTTAGTTTTTTTTTTATGGGAATTCTTAGTGGCTAAACGGTAGAAAATTCCATAATTTATTAGCTAGCATACGACGAAGAACGGTCAATAATAGTATCCTAGTTCTCGAGCGTGGTATAATTTCGAATGTCAACAATGGACGCGAGGAGATCACGAGGGGTCACCAAAACGAAACGTGTCGAGTCATACCATCCTACAAACGTCGGTCGAGTCGTCGTCGTACGGGCCGGGCCGGTGTCACGTGTGCGTGTGTGGGGAGTCGTGCGGCTCCGGCACAGAGGGCAACCACATGCCGCGGGAGACGGACGCGAACGTAATGCGATTCGATATCGATTCAAATGCGTGTATGCCAACTACGATTGATAATTGCGCTCATATTCGGCGAGTTAATGTACAGGGTCATCTGTCCGTAGACAGAGTGGGCCGCCTCAGTGGCAATGGCCCGCGAGCCCGGCCGGCAGGGATGCTGGCCGCGGGGCGTGTCCCCCCCGCCCTGCTGCGGCACGAACGGTCGAGGTGCGAAGCGCTCCGGCGCCCGGGGCGGCCGCGCCGTGGGCCGCGACACGACGCGCTGCGCGAACGGTGGCGACGCGAAGGGGGCCGACGCGCGAGGCCGTCCTCCGAACGCTATCGGCGTGTGCGGACGCGGCGCGTATTGCTGCGACGCGAAAGGCTGTCGATCGATCGCCCGCTGCGCACCGCCTGGATGATGCTGCACGGACGACTGTGGCACGAAAGAATACTGCGCGAATGGCTCGTGCGAAATACTGTTCGATGCGTCCGATTGTCGCGCGAACGATTGCGACAAGAATGTATGTTGCGCGAATTGTTGAGACCCGAAAGATTCGTTCGCGAAGTTATAAGATGCGTGCACTCGCTGATCGTATTGTTGGGGCACGTGCAGCTGTCGGTGCGCGAAATGGTGCGGCATGTCTTGTTGTTGTGCAAATTGTTGCGTCGCTTCTTGCCGTGGAGCGAGTTGTTGCGTGGCATCTTGTCGTCGAGGGTCTGGTCGTAGCGCGAATCGTTGCGGCGCATCCTGTCGTTGTCGATGCGGGCGCGACGCGTGAAACGGGCGCATGAACAGTGGCGGAACGTGCGGTCGCGGCGCGAGCGGCCGAGCCGGCGGCGAGGGCGGCGGCGGTGGTTGCGCTGGGTGCCGGGGCGGGGAGGGTCGCGGGGCGCGCGGGCGCGGCGCGCATTATGCGGCGGGCCACTCCTTGCTAAACTCGTTGGCGGTGAAGTGTTTGGGCGCGTGGTGCGGGTGCGCGTGCACACCTGGCGGCTGCGCGCCCGCCGAGTGGTACTCGCCGGCGCCGTAGCCGCGCGCCGCGCCGCCGCCGTACGACGAGCCCTGGCGCCCGACGACACACGTTACTGCGGCGCCGCACACGCTACACGCCAGCCCTCCGACCGACCGCGGAGCGTACGCCGCTCCGCTTGTACACACCAGTACAACAGTACAACAGTCATACGTAACTAACGCTCTACTCGCCGCGCCGCGAGACCCGCCCCATCCGATGCAACGCTCCGATTGATTACTGTCCATAGTATATTTACGAAACATATCGAAGCTCTAAAGCTCGTGGAAAGTATGTAAAACATTAGGTGATCTAAAGCTGACGGTGGGGCCGATCTCGTACCGGCGACATTCGACCCGACGATTTGTCGTCAAATTCTATTATATAATAATATTGCTCGTTGCTAATGAGTTACATTATAAAAATATTGCGCTTATTTATTGTTGACGATTTATCTGACGATAAACCGTAAGGCAAGTAGCTCGTGTGGGCGCGCCCCTTCGAACGCTCCGATGTATATTAATGTATTGTGTAGTTCGACCTGTTACTAGATAGAGTATTAAAGTGAAAAGTACAAAAATATAAATTTATTGAAGTCCACGCTCTCGGAGCTCCAATTGGGACGCGCCCTGTGCCTATCACAGGAGATCCAATAGTGGAATTGTAGAAATTTAACATCGATTTCCAAGTGGTCTCTAAAAACATGATTCTTATTCCACTGGCATCGTACCCCCCGCGATGACACTGTTATTATATGTATATATTGCTCTCTCGTTACATTTAACATAATAACGGGTTATCATCTCTGAACACTTAAAGTACAGCTCTTAATATTATTTTATTGTTAAAATTATCTATTAATGAACCTGTAACAATATGAAAAATCCAAATTTTACTAATTTGTACTTTAAATGCCAATTTACAAGTGTTGAGATGAAACAAAGCGTTTGAATCATCTCGCACGACTACAAAAATGCAACATGAATATAGAATGGAACTAAGGTAAGCTTATATATCTAGTGCGGTGCGATGCCTTTTAGGTGAGCCCGCGTAATCGTCGCTAACACCGAACCGTCCATAGTGAGAAATCCCCAGAGTTTCGCGACATTCCCTCATCCGAACCCACCCTTATCTCTAATTGTCTTTCTGGAGGAGCCACTCTTGTGGGCCCTGATCAACCAACTGGAAAAGAAGAATTACAGACATCAAAGTCCCACTCGGCACAATACTCCTGATCTTTAGCAGTTTTATGTAAGTAGCGCAGAGCGTGAAGATGGACCGGGCGAAAAGCGTGTGAATTATCCCCGAGGGCAATGAGTCAGGAGGGACCATCGGAGGGGCGGGGAGGGGGCGGGGGTGTCAGTGGTGATGAGAGACCTTCAGCGAAACTTGACTACAGAAGATACATCTTGATTTTTCACTATGGATAGCGGCGGGACTGCGCGCTGCTACGCGGCGTGGCGCGTGAGATCGAAAAGACATCGCACACTCGCACTCGCCGCTGAAACACGCGCGCGAGCGGCGCCGCGCGGCGGCCCGGCGCCGGGCGCCGCGGGGCGCGCGGGCGCGGGCGCGGGCTGGCGACGGGCCTATACTCATGCTGCATTTCGGCTGCCAAGTCTCGTTTCTAGGTTTGTTTGCATTCGAGTGAGAGTTATTTTCGCTGAATTTCGCTCTTTCACCGGTTGTGTCGACCTCGTCGCGCTTTCATTCGAGAATCGCAAACAAACTCGAGCCAAGTACAACCAAATTGAAGTTAGCAAAAAACGAACTCGTAGTACCTTTCACTCTCTTCTCACTCATTCGTACGGTCTCCGATCTCCTGGATGAACTAGAACGTTTATGTATAATATTCTTTAACTTTCATGCGCCCTTTCAAATAAAAATCACAAACAAACAAATGTAGAAATGGATGCGGGGGACAAAATCAAGAAAAAAAGCTAGGGTCAAAACGGGATAATACGGGATAGGACGGATGCAAGCCCCAAGGGTAAGAACAAAAACATAAAATAAACATGTCGTCAACTTGGCTGTACTTTTGGAAAATGCACTAATTACTCACAACGGAAATGCTATGATCATATACACACAAAGCTGCATCTCGGGTAGAGAGTGATATCTTATATGTTTAATAAATTTTATTTGTCAAAAATAATAAATCACTATAGAAGGGGTCACCCTATTCGTCCCAGATGCAGCGCGGTGATACATGCGAGGCGGGGGCCGGTACCATAATGAATAGAAACAGACGGTCATAAACAAACTGTGTACAAAGAGCATAAAAAAGCGAGATGGAAATGAGCGATCTGCGCGGATCACGTCACTGAATCTATCCATTATGCGGCGAGGTAATGAAAAAAGGCGCTCCGCTCGGCTCGCTGTCGCCAGCGCAGCCGGCCGCCAGGGGCCGGCGCCCGAGTCCAACTGCCGAGCCTAGCATCGACAACGGTTCGTTCGTTGGAACACTCGGCTCCAATCCACCGGCGAACCAGAGCAAGCTAGTCCCCCGCCCCCTGTCCAATCGTATATGCGGTTCTTGCAACTGATAACCCATCGGCAATTGGATATTAAATCATTGAAGTAAGAAAAATACTACATGTAAACTAAATGAAAATAACATATAAACGAAATCAGATACGATTGGACAAGTCGATGAAGCGATTAGATTAGAAGATAGAAGCGATTATATTGGCAAGAGAATACATTTCGTCCAACTTTCAAATGAATTGTCAGTAGAAATGTATTTCCATGTCGCTGTAACGTCTCAGAGCGTCCATTTTGAAGACATTTTCAAAATGTACGCTGCCCCCTAACACATACCATTCCGACACCAAAACAACGTCAAGCGTAACAGACTCGGGACACACTGTATATAACATACATACAGCGACTCGCGGCTCATGCTTGGCAAGGGAATACAGTACATGTATCGTAAAGTCATTAAAGTACAAAAAGTTGTGTTCTTGTAAAATGTTGATAGGAACGTGTGAACACCTCGAGTGGCGGTCTTAGATAACAACTGCTTTAATAACTTTACATTTATTAATATTATTATTATTATATATCGGACCACGGCCAAAGCACATCATACTGAGCTCATTGTCACCTCGGAAGTCTTCGTTTTCTACACAAAAATACACATTTGGCAAAAGTTATAAATCGTTAAGATAATCAATGATAATTAACTTATAGATTAAGTGATCATAGTAACTAATGATTTAGGTCCAAGCGAAAACAAAACGATGGCGTGTATTATAGGTGACTAATCGATGGCCAAACAGATGTAACATGGTTCAGTATGACTTTGTGTTATGGTTGAAGTGAGGTGTTTGTTGTTGGGTATTTTTTGAATGTGGTCACCATATCATTTACATATTGACAAAATGTCAATTATTTTACTGCAACCGTCACGAGCGCTAGTCTGGCACACGAATTACACTGACGTTCGAAATGGTGGTCCACGATTCATCAAACATCTTGGCGCTAGTCTACTAACAACTCGCAAAGGAGACCAGTCTATCATCATTATGCCAAGTAAAGAGCAAGCATGTGGGAAGCGTATTCTTGTACAACGATATTAGTAATATTACTTTGTTTCTTTGTTTCATAATCCAGTATGTTCGCCTCATGAAAATGTTGCTAATGCAATCGTTATCGATATCAACCCTTCTATCGTTCCACTGCTGGAACATGGGCTAATGCAATACTAACATTTAATCAAATTTGTTTTGCTCAATGCATTTTTGGTAGGTAGTCTCGATTACATTGTTAGAAGTCTGCGCCGATTCATTGTGTGTATGATTGGTTGATTGATGATTTATGTGAATTTGCAAAACCAAAAGCGTACACGTTCACTCTAAATATACAAGATTTTAGTGAAAATTTTTAATACGTATGAATGTAATTTCATTCGTTTGTATTTGTCACAGTGTCGCAGTCCACGACGTGTCCGGGACGCGGCGAACGTGTGCGCTGCGGTCAGGCGGGCGGGGGCGGGCGAGGGCGCGGGGGGGGCGAGGCGGGCGCGCGTACCTGGTCCTGCTGGTAGGCGGGCGGGTACTGCTGGTACGTGGAGTAGTCGGCCGAGGAGCTCTTGGACAGCGCGGCCGAGGACAGCGCGCCGGTGAGCGCGGGCGCGCTGGCGCCGCCGCCCGCGCCGCCGCGCCCGTACATCTCGCCGCTCTCCGACAGCGGCACGTACGAGCCTGCGCGCCGGCCCGCTCAGTGTGCGCCGCGAGCGCGCCGGCAGCGCACGTCCGACCCTCGCTCCGTCGGCGAGGCTCAGCTTCCTCGAGCCGTGCCCCAGTCGACTACGGGATGCGAAGGTCGGACATGCGCTGCCGAAGTCGCCGCTCGATCTGCGCTACCGCATCGCTCTCGGTCCGCGTGGTATCTCACAGTGACAACCTGTTTCGGCTCGAGCGAGGACGATAATGCGATCTTTCAGGAAGGAATTTTTCTTAACCAATAATGTGTAACAAACGCGAGAACAGAAAGGAAACGTAAGAAGATTGGAAAGAAAGAAATTTAAGCTACTTATTATCGTATACTCTGGCTAATACATGAAATTATATTGAAGAGGTTAGTATATAAGAAGTAAAACATGTTTTTAAATTAAGAATACCCCGCTAGCACCTAAACCAAACCTCAGTTGCAATTATTAGTTTTAGAATATCCACATATTATATGAAATTTATATTTATATTTTGTATTTAGTATATTATCATATCACTCGATTTAAAAGAAATATCGTTCAGCAGCAACACCTTTTTGTACCTAATATACAACCTATAACCAATTACAGATTTAGTTTATTTCCTTTAGTCTAGTCATAATAGTTTAAACATTATATGTTCTAACAAAAGATCATCCGTGATCTCTAACACAACCGTTATAACTAAAACTGATGTGACCTACACTGGCCATTATTTTTTTAACAAAATTCCGTTGACTAGGCGAAACGATTCATATTATAATTGACACATTTGTGTCACCTGGCAACCTGCTATTACATTTATAGGACAACCTATTTATAGAGATACTTGAGATCTGAGAAACGTTCAAATGAATAATTTAAAAAATGCCAACCAACATACTGTTCCACTGCCAACTGACGACACGGCCTACCACTACTGTTCGTTCGCTACTGCCCGCTCTCTACGCTAGCGCCCGCAGCGGCCGCGGGCGGGAGGCCGAGGTAGCGTCACGTAAGACTAACCGGATCCAGTGGAGTTGGAGTTTTGTGCCATGTTCCAGTTGGTCCAGCTGCCGCCAGTCGACGCGCCCGCCGGAGCGGAGCTGTAGTTGGCTGTGGCACATACAACAGTGACGTTAATATATTGGGGCGCTCGGGCGGCTTCTGCCGGCCCCGCTATGCGACTGGGGGCGGATCGATTCGGAACTTCGACGTCTATGCATTCTAACATCGTCTAGGGTTCAGCTAGGTCTAGGCTAGTAGATGCGAGCGACAGAGAAGGAAGAGAAGGTAGCGGTGCCGGCGGCGGCGCTCGTCGCGCGGCCGACGCTCGTCGGACGAGCTGGGGTTAGCGTCTCGTCGATATATATTACATAGACGGTTATATCATGCAATATCAACTAAACATATAGTAACACAAATATACACAACTGTTTACACGCAGTCAATTATTCCATGATATGAGCGTGTTGCAGATTTAGCAAACGTCTTAATGCTGTTCTAATCTTCAAACAGCTACGGGGTATGCAGACTATTGTCATGTATGATAGCATTTGCCGATACGTATACGGTCATGTCATGGAACTATCTAGAAATTGTTATGAGCAAATGATAATCATTTTGTAGTATTCAGATCCCTGGGAGTCCAATGACATACAAGCTGAGGTGTGCTTAGCGTCGCCCACTAGATATTGCTTTTAACAAGTGTTCTGGTGGCATCAATGTGGAAAAGTTCCTCTAGTTTAGTTATTGTAATCCTTATATACTAGTTGTATTAACCGATAACTGCCTCGTTTGTTGTTGGTTGCGCTCGCGACGGCCGACAGGGGATCCTGGGTTCGATTCCCGCGTCGAACACTACAAAGTTTTCTAATTTAGATTTTTAGATTTTCGTGGTTCGTAGTCTGCATATGTGCCCGATGCATGGCAATAGGCTCACCACCTATTACATAGTGGGACGTAGACGTAACTGGTGAAACTTGGCAGTGTTATGCATTCCTGTGCCTACCTCTTCGGGGATTACAAGCGTCAAGGTAGCTTAGTTGTATTGACTGTTTTAAGAGACATTGTCTCATTTGAAAAGTCCACAAAAAGCTAAGGTCATTCGTGTACTGTACACTATCATAAAAAGTTGTTGAGATTCCTTGTATATACAAGATAGATTGTACAAGCTGAGGCATTGATACGATACCTTGTCTTTGTGCATACATGTGAAATTGCATAAGTTTGGCACCCGAATCAGTTTAATTCTACATAGTTTAATTCAACGTAATTTATTTGCCAACAACTTTTTTAATTAGATAAATGATTGTCGAATTTTTTGTCATTAGATTATTGAGTTTTTGACATTAGATTAATGTTCTGGCGACAGAGGAACCGACGAACGATGTTAGGTCCAGTGGTGTCTAAGCCATTGATGAACTATCAGATACTAATATGCGTGTCCGTGTCCGTGTGTCCGTGTGTCCGTGTGTCCGTGTGTTTGTGTGTTTGTGTGTTTGTGTGTGTTTGTGTGTGTTTGTGTGTGTTTGTGTGTGTTTGTGTGTGTTTGTGTGTGTTTGTGTGTGT
>DWEI01001595.1:0-16287 GCA_018245875.1 Mysoria ambigua
ACGTAACCGGTGAATCGTGGGAATGTTCTGCATTCCTCTGCCTACCCCTTCCGGGATTACAGGCGTGAAGTTACGTATGGAATGTAGATTTGTGCCGATGTGTGGCAATAAGCTCCTGGTTATTCCACGGTAGGACGTTAAATACACAGGTGTGTTGTTTAAGTGTACTGCACTCCTCATTGAGAAATTACAGGCGTGATGTTATGTTTTTATGCATTCATTCTTTTTATAGGTACATAGGACACAAAGAAGAGGTTTTTAGCTAAGTTTGTATTTATGAAAGGTTTTTATTTTATTTTTATGGAATTTATTTTGACTAAGAAAACATTAAAATCACAATTATATTTTTATTTTAGACAAAAATATTTTTAATGTAGCATGCGTTTTGGGTGAAAAACGAAAAAATAAAATAAATTCAAATGTAGTTTTGTTAAAATATTTTATTTGTGAAACGTAGATAAAATCGATACAAGTAATTAAAACTCTTACTGATAAAACTTATTTTTACACAATGAAACTGCGAAAATTGTCTTACGAACTTCAATACAACACTTAAACTTCTTGCGCGTTCTCCACAACTTTCGTTGTACTTTGTATAACAACAGTCTCATACGCACTCTATCTGTGACAATATTAATAAATTAATAGGATTTTCAACATTTCATGATTTATATATAAAACGTTTTATTACGAGAAAATTGACATTACAGTTACATAATAACATTACTAAATTGTATATAACTTTGTGCACCAATTGTTACGTTTTAGTACGTTTTTTTCTTTTTTAAATATAATACCATATTATATCTTTTTTCGAGACTTTAAACAGTGGGAAAATAATATTTTAATGCTTTCCATCGTTCGTATATAAAGCAAATCTTACATTAAATATGTAACAGGCAATGTTTTGTAATGGGAACGACAATAATAATTGATTTTATAACTAATTGTTACGTATTGAACTACTTATCGTTCTAGTATTTTCTTTAGAATAAAAGCTGGGCGCGTGGCAAGTAATACGCGTTATGCCCTTTTTAAGAATAGAAAAAGTTTTTTTTATAAAAATTCCTAAATGTACATTGTTCGTTTCATAAAATATCATACCATAAAATATATTTAGCATAAATTAATAAATTATGGTAACGATTGACATATTCAATTAAGAATAATAATTTTCAAAGTTAAAATAATTATTTTTTTTCATGTAGCTACGTTTTATAAAATTTTGAGTTCATTGTTTTATATCAGGAAGCCAAATAACAATATCTACAAATATATAATATTTATTTTAGCTCAATACCGAGTCCGTGGCGGACCTCACAATAATTTATGCCTATTTAGCCTTCTTCGATTAGAGTTTTTAATTATCACGTTTGTGGTCGCATGTTTCAAAAAAAATCCTTGTGACATTAGGGCGTTAAATAGTATATATTTATACTACAAGAGCGAAACCTACAATATGCAGGTCATTGACATTTTCGTGCTTCTTACACACATAGATTTCGACTAGTGGACACAATGAATCTCACTCGCACACCATAAGATTTTTGTTATTGTAAACTCGACGAGGGTGGGGCATGTTTGCACTTGGTATCCTTTATTTTGCACACTTACACAATTCTTTAAAGTACACTAGCAAACCGAAGTCCTTACGACGAATAAATACGATTCCGTGTGTTTGTTCGTTCAGAGAGAAAATTTACTCGTATAAAAAGAAGGTTGAGGCAAAGTGATATATTATAGTTTTATATTTTACACGTTCAACATCATTATGGATTTTACTGGTTCGGTAGAAGTATGTACAAAAGTTTGGGTGAGGCGCCGCGGCGCCGCACGCCGCCGCTACGTTAGCAGCTTGAAGAACATGATGCCCAACGAGATGTTGATGAACAGCACCAGGATCACCAGCTGCTGCCGCGCGAACCAGTCCTGCAAGACAACGACATTACTCGTCCCGTGGCGTCATCATTACTATCCGAACTAAAGCGGCCCGTGTATTAATGTTCGTTGCGCAATAAATCGTTTGTCGTTGTTTGTTCGCGGTACATGTGTGACAGTGGTATCCACTAAGGTGAACGGGGAGGGAGACAGTTAGACGTTACCTTGACTTGCGGACTGACAAGGTACAGAAGGGGGTTGGCGCGCAGCTTCTCGGACTCCTCGTGCATGCGCCGCACCTCCTCGCGGCGCGCGGAGCCGAGCGCGGAGACCTCCTCGCGCGACATGCCGCCGCCGTCCGCCATTCGCGGCATCGCCGCTACATCGGGCAACGACTTCTTGCGTTGCAACGCTTGCGGCGTGCTCACCATCTGGGGACGTGTTGTTGTTTAGGTAGCAGACGTATCACAATCTTCACAGTCAAGGGAGGAGAATTGGTTCGGTCTGGTGAGAGTGGAGAGTGGTCATTAATACTAAACAGGGATAACAAAGATTGTCCTTGGTTAAGGTCGCCATTCAATATGGCAATTGTTACATGTGGGTACTCCTTGGACCAGTGAACATCTTGAGATCGTCATGAGAATAATTTTCATCCAGTCATTCATTGTAGGTTTATCCGTTAAACTAAAAAAATAGGGATAGGATAGTTCACTAAGTGGATGAGGATGGTCAGCTGGGTACCACTGTACACCTGATTCGTATTTTAGCAATAAATGTCTGTATTTGTGTTTCGTGTGTTGTGGTGTGATATAATTCAATGAAATATCTATTGCCAGCGAGGCCGATAATAGGCAGTACACACAAGAACTAAAAGTATTCTTAAAAAATATTCTTAAAAAATGAAAAAAAATATAAAAGGACTAATGATTGTAACGTGCTTAAGGAGTGTTCGTAGACCGGTATGATGATTAAAGAAAGTTGCAGTATATGTACATAATATATGTATTTAATACAATAAGTTTTGTGACAAGGAACCCTTAACCCTGTTATTAAAGTTAAATTTAATAGATGGGCGAGATTTTATTTTATTTTGAATTATGACTGATTTTGTATTATTTGACTTAATTCCCTTGTTCTGTTTTAATTTCTATTTATTTATTTAATTGTAGTTGTGATGACAGTAAGAAACCTATTGTGAAAAATTAATACATTAGCCATGTGGTATAAGAGATTAAGATTTACATGACAATATCAGGCTTAAATCCTTTTTTTACCAATCGATACAAATTAATTACTATAAAACGATTTGCTAATCTGTATTCGAAAGTTGGAATATTGATTTGTGTTAACATTGAAATGTCTAAAGTCTGTGCATTTTTTAAAAAGTTAACCGTAGATTTGATTCAATAGACATATAACCAGGGTGGAATCAAAGAGACGGACGATATTCGAGATTAAATAAAGCAATAACGCGCGAGCTCTAGACGGTGAAACGGGAAGCAGGTGTTACGATTTGACTATTTATTTAAGGGGTCTTTCTTTACGATTCTGAAGCGATCCATCCATTGAACGTTTGCTGTTTCAATTTTTAGAAAGCCGGAATTCCTTGGAAGATACCTCCACGGGAGGAACATTTATCCAACTTTCAGAAGCTCGCCTGGCGAGAATCGCTGGTGAACACATAAGGTCTTCCTCTTCCTCTTCATCGCCCCCTTGATACCACATCATGGCGGCAGATTTCTAATATAAATGCACTATACTTTTACGCGAAATACTCTAAAATTTTCACTGTCAATGTTCACTTTTCCATTTAGCGTCCAATCATTTTAGAGGTCACAACGGTGATTGAGGTTTTAAAAATGAAAATAACACCCTATCGCACAGTGATTAGCGCGGCACCGGTGTTTTTTTCTGTTTAGTTGATTTTCGAATAATCTATTTATAATTAGCAAAGAGGTGTTGCTCGGAAAGCGGCAGCGGATGACTGTCTCGATTTAGAAATAGAACGGGCTGAGACGCGCTCCCGCCGCCCACTTGCAAAGCCAAGCCGAAGCGACCGCACATATATATGCATGTCTGCCTCAAGACACCACACCTTGTCGTGTTTACTATCGCTCATTCGAATGCCTGGTCCAATAACGAGGAGTCGACAGACGTTTTGGTAAAAATATCTATTCTTTGATTGTGTAATTTACTATTTGATATTGTGTAATTTAGTAACGAAAGACGAAATTCTAGTATGTATCTGTTCAATTCGTCGTGTGATTACGACTGAATTATTTTTGCCACGCGCCTATACTATACATTTGTTGTTTTTTTATGGCGGCCACACATTAACGTTTAAGACCAGGACTTTAGAAAGGGAAAATAATCCTACTGATTATATTGAATGTATGTTTTTACTTCACATCTTTTAAAAATTCTGAGTGAATGCTACGATTCATAGTTTGTTTACTCAATAAAGAAGAAATAATTTACAGCGGCCTGTCGTAGTATATACCAAATAATTGAATATGTTCATTAAATTTATTTAAATGATCAATTAAGAATTATTTAAAATCGAGCTATGTAAACTGAACTAAACTGAATTCATAATGCGTATAATATGTTTTCTTTCATTTTCAGTAAATTAAAATTAATAATTCGAATTAAAAAATGCAATTTCATCCATTATAGGTTAAGTTAAAAATACTCAATGAAATAAACTTATATGAAATTTAGCTTAAATTATGCTCTCTCTTTATAAATGTTCTTAAACAATTTAACTTATAAATGAGAATCAATTAAGGCAGTAAATAGTCGTCTGTACAAGAAATATCGCTGATTGATTAATGTTAAGGAACTATTACATAAATAGTCTGCTAAGTTGAAATAATGAAATGATTACTCATTAGGATACTTCTTTTAAATTACAGTTCTATGCATTAAAGTTAAATGTTAACTTTTATCTACTGGAATGTTTATAAGCGAACAAGTATATATATTTTAATTTTATGATTACAACCCTTAATGCACTAATCTTTTTAAGCTTTACGATTTGAGAAAACAATAGTATAATTGGAAATTATTTTAAGTATTGGACCAATGACAATCGTTGATGGCTCGGTTATTACTTATTTTAGTTATGGATAACCCTTGTACGTTACTATATTAGGTAATTTAAGAGCTGTAAAAAATAATTATTTAGCCGTGTTTCAACTAGTACTTTCATCGGATTTTTCGTGTTGCAAATGTCAATACGAACTATAACTTATCATCAAGAGATCTGTCTAATAGTTTCAATTAATTGAACAAATAATCTTACCTTGCGACCTCCTCCTCCTCCTCCTGTGGGGATGAGTGGTGGTGGTGGCGTTGTATTCTGTGCAACGAACAAGCTCTCCGTTCGTTTCGGCTGGTACGGAGATGGTGAAATTTCCTGCCCCAAATTGCGCTTACGCAACAATGATTCCTCAAACGGTTGCCGTTCCCGAGAGGGGGCACGAGATATAGACCCGCGGCCAGACGCGAGGTGACCGTTGCCGGCGGGCGTGGCCGCGCGCGACGCTGGTCTCGAGTTCATCAGGGGCTGCGGCGCCACGGACCCCGCGCGAGAGCCCGTCGTTGCCGGAGCGGCTTCCACTGAAGGCTGTCGCGACCGTCGTCCGTAACGATCTACACTCGAATCTCTACTGGGCGGTCTTTTGTAATGATCGAAGTAATCAATAGACGTCCTTCCTGCCATTTGACGTGCTTCTCTTTCCCCGTTCATGACGTCCTGATCTGTCTGTCTGTACCCTTGTTGGTCGGATGGCGCTTGACGGTACATGTGTTGTTGTTGATCATGCATTTGTCTGTACCCTTGCTGGTCTTGCCCTGTACGGTATATTTGCTGATCCGGTCTGTAGCCTTGATCCTGCCTATATCCCTGTGAATCGAAGGTCTGTCTATATCCCTGTGTATCAGCAGGCATTGCTTGTCCCTCCGAATGAACGGTGCCAGTTCTGAATTCATTGCGACTGTCTACGTAAGAGTGGCCCTGGGAATCGTGCATCGGTTGAGCCAGAATACTCTGTCTTCTCGGAATACCGGATGTAGCGATCCATTCTTGTCCAGGGCCAGGTCTCTGACTCGGTGAGGGTTTTATAGATGTGGAGAGTCTTCGTCCCTGGTTCGTGTAATTTAAGTTACTTTGGTCCACGCTCTGTTGAGTTTGTAGAGCGTCTTGTCTATTCAGACGATACGCTGACGGTTGCTGGGCCCCCTGTGGTGTCGGGTCATACCCACTCATGGGCTCGATAGGATTATATGGTTTTTGATTGTCAGGCATTTGTTGTATATTTCCTGGGGAATTCCATTTATCTTGATTAGAACTATAATAGGGGTCGTAAGGGGGTCCGAGCGTTCGGTCGTCCGTGTTGTAGTTAGAACTGTTCGCGAGTCTGGGATCTACGGACTGTGCCGGCTTGGGATACTGTGTCGAGGGCCGTCTAGATGTTACTGTGTTAGGTATTTTATTCATTTGGGGAAGCTGTGAATGTATCGGAGGGATATGGTTTGGAATGCTCTTTCCATCCAAGATCTTTTCAGATTCTTGTATTGGAGCAGGCTGCGTGACCTGCGGTTCATAATTCTGCCTTTGTCTATATTTCTCTCTTAAACCTATTCGATCAAAGCCAGGGTGCTTAAAATCTGGAGCGAACTGCTTAGCAGTCGATTGTGCTAAATCACAATCTTCTTTCGCTTGGTCCGCCGCGTCGTCGGCTTGTTCAGCTTTGCCCCGTGCTGTTGCGGTTCTGAAAAGAGATTCAAATATGAGATCCTTTGCTCAAATATAATTTAAAATACCTTTTTGCGTAAAGTGATGTCGAGCATACATGTGTGTCATATTATAACATACTCGCTATGAATAGTTTATGACGTTTAGCCGGCGTATCTTTAGCTGAACAATTGGCACGGAGTGTTGATCGATCAATCGCCCGGTTATTTTAATCTACAGTTACTAACGCATCTTCAGTTATCCGATAGTGAGAGAGTATTTTGAGTTATATAAAGTCACATGATAATTCAAATAGTCGTAGCGTTTCGTAGCGCTCGTAGGGAAAATATACATTTATGGTTCTTTCATTTGATTTAATTAAAATTATATATCTCTATTTTATAGTACACTATATTTTGTTTATCGTTACATTGTATGATTTATTTTTTTAGTTTATGTATTTATTTCTTTTTTTTATTTACATATATATGGACTTTCGAAGATTATATAAGAATAACAATAATTACAAATTATTTTTCAAATCATCACAACGTATTGTTCGGTCGTTCCGCAAATCTGAGAGTCCATCAGTTATAACCATTTTGGATGGCAAGTTTCTCATGCGGATGGTTTATATGTGGATGGATGGATGGATTGATGGATACTTCCTACGCTGCGCCATAGCGGCACAAGGACGGAGGGATTACGGGCCTCGAAGTCGTCCTCTCTACCCGAGCAGTGTCATGGGGAAAACTACCCCACGGTGATGAACACCCCGCCTTCTACAGGCGCGGTGGTAGAGTTTGTGTCGTGCGCCCGGCGGCTCGGCGGTCTAGACGTCCGCCTTCTCATCGGAGGACGACGCCAGCCGCGCGAGCTCGCGCGGGAGCGGTTGTCTATACGTTAAGGCTGGGATATACGTGCCCTTGGAAATAGTTACTATGTAGGAGTATACAAAATGGAAAGTGTTTTACTTTGCATTAATATATTTAAGTCCTGTTACTAATATCGCGTGCATGTGTGTATGTTAATTGTGTACATGAAATAAATGTCATCATAATATAATAACAAAACGATAAGATCGACTGGCCCGTTGGTGCAGCGGTTAAAGAAAGAAAAAAACGGTTAGCGAACCTTACTGTTGCGCCGGGGGTCGTGAGCTCTCCTGACGCTTAGTTTGGGATCAGATGGCTGTGTGTGGAGATGTTCTAAGATATTATTTATTTATTTGAAACTAAATCAGAATTTTCTAACGTGTCACAAATGTTCTTCATGTAGCAACGGCTTAGTGATAGAAAAAAAAATTACGCTCGATTACAAGTGACACTTCATTTTCAGAACCAATACAATAAATAATACGCTACGCATTTTTGCTGCGACTTAGTCATGTATTAATTACTATAGCAATTAGCATCCTCAACTCATTCGTCGGTCCTTTCAGAATGTGGAAGTTCTGCTATTTTCATTAAGCTTTAGATGGCGGTATTCACTTAAAAAATGTTTCGGATATTCTAAGTACTTCTTTATCGTTATGTTCTCCTATTAATATTATAAAAGCAAAAGTTTGTAATTATGGATGGATACTTGTTTCTCTTTTATGTAAAAACTACTGAATGGATTTTAATGACACTACAATAATATAGCTTATACATAAGAATAACACATAGGCTACAATTTATAAAGATATTTTGTGAATTGTCCAAAATATCAAGTACAAGTAAGTAGGATATGCCGAGCTGGCGTCGGCGTTGCGCCCCTCGTCTTTCACCCCTAGCTCGCCTGCTCGTCTTTTTGTCTACGTATTAGATTATTTTCTTTTCTCTGTGGAGCAACATATAAGCTACTTTTCATCCTAGAATTCCCACGACGTCGGTAATTATGTGGGAAAACATTGTGACACACTGATTTCCACGCGGGCGAGGCCGCGAGCGCTTCTAGTATGACATAAAAAAGTCAAAACACAATAATAAGTAATTTTAATGTAAATTTCAATATGCACTTGCTGATGTTAGAAAGTAGTACCTAGAGACAGTCTGAAATACCAACAGCTATGTTATTATTTCTTACTAATAAGTCTTAAATCCCTATATATGGAAAATATAATTACATTTTTTCTATTAACGTTTTTTTATACGAGAATAAAGCCGTAAATATAAATATATAAATTAATCGTGTAAGTTTATAGATTTCGAAAAATACATTATTAATATTCAAATAGAACAAATGGGACGTGACAATCAACAATAAAATATTGAACCTTCGCTACGCACCGAGATATAGCGATGTCGGCCTTTTGTAACGCTATTTTGGACGCGCGCTGCGCCGCGTTCACAGCCGAGTCGACCCGTTCACGGAACTTGGCGGATCGCATTAAGAACATGTGTTTTCGTTTCTGGCTGGTGATGAGCACGTTGTTTTTATATTTGCCCTCCTCGCGCGTGCCGTCCCTGAACGCGGTCACGCCGTAGCCGTACTTCCTGTTGCCGAACCATTCGCCCTCGTATCTCAGTCCGTCGCTCCGCTCGCTCACGCCGAATCCCGTTCGCTTGTCGTTCTTCCATTCACCCAAGTATGTCTCGGTTACGCCAGCGTCTAAATGTTCGTCCTGAAAGAGAGGCGTATATTTTTTAAATAGGCAAGTTCGCTATACTTACTATTAGAATATAATCGTTTAATGAGAGAATTTGCATCATATCTACTTTTTTGTAGGTTGCTAACACCTTGTTTTTGTTTTTTTTTTTCATTTATATTCTTTGGCTACATTTGTTGCTGCAACTCTCTATTATATATAATTTATTAAGAAACATACGGCTCCTAAATTTATTATATTACAAATAGAGTTCAGGTGAAGTAATTATTGTATATGTAGCAAAGGTTTTGTAAAATAACTAACTTTATTATTTAAGTAGGCAGATTTGTGTTTTAGAGAAATGCGACGCGTGCTTGAATCGATTGTGCGCCTGTTTTGATACACGACAATTTTAGCAAATTTGAATTTGTCTACACAAATGATATTTTTCGATATTCGCAAAGAAATTAAACTGTTCACATATTATATCAATGTACTTGCCTCTACAATGAAACTGGTATTGGAGTTGGTATGCATAGACACCCGCGTGGTGGCCGAATGTGTGCTTTCGACGGAAGAGACCCACGAGGAGGCGGAACCGCCAGAGCCTCCCGACCTCACCGAGCCAGTGCCGCGTTTGTCCAATTCTCCCGCGCTTTTTGGCTTGCGTAACCTCTGCAAACAATATCCTGCTATCAGCTACAGTCGGTACTATGGCTTTTAGTGGAATTGTGTATTAAAAGTACGTGACATTACGCCTGTAATTCCCGAAGAGGTAGGTAGAGGAATGTAGAACATTTCCACGTTTCACCAGTTACGTTTAGATCCCATTGTGGAATAGGTGGTAAGCTTATTGCCATACACCGGACATATATACAGATTACGAATGGCTACTACTAATCCCAAATTAGAAAAAAAAAATAGTGCGCGACCCGCCCTACGAAACCAGGACTCCTGATTAGCAGTCACGCTTGCAACTAACAAGACCAAAGAGGCAGACAAAGTAACTGGAATAAATATAGCATGTGTGAAGGATGAAGGATATTAATCAAGTCTAATTTCTAACAATAAAACTAATATTAATTAAATCAGTTTCATATTAACTTATTTATAAGATCTTCACTAACAGTGCATATACATTTACAGTAGTACAGTATATTTCAATGTTTGTCATTTCATTTAACATATCAGTATTAATTTTATAATATTAATATTTGCCTGCCTCGTTGGTCCAGTGGATTCAAGCGCGACTGCTGTTCGAGAGGTCCTGGGCACGATTCTTGGGTCAGATACTATAAAATTTTCAATTTACAAGATTTTGTAGTAGAAATTTGCTAACAAAAGCTCGGGAGTTGATTTGCGTCGGTGTATGGAAAGAAGTTCATACTGGTGGAATGTTAATGTAAATAGAGAAATATATTATACTCATCTGCGTACCTCTTCGGGAATAACAGACGTGATGTTATGATGATACCTTAACATCAATATTGGAATTCACAAATATTTTAGTTGCACTTTTTCAGCTTGCAAAATTCAACATTACAAGAGATACGAAATAAACTTTGTAGAGCAGTGGTAATATTGTTTTAAAAAATAACAACCTGCGTTAACGTTAATTGAAACATCGTTACTTAATATACACATATTACATACATAAAGGCATGTCACATTTTAAACTCAAGCAGACTAAGTTAAAACAGTAAAGTTAAAATAATACTTATTTAAAATTTAAAAAATAAGTTTCGCCTTCGTAATTGGCGTGCGTGTATGAGGAGACTGATGTATGAAGCATGACAGATAGGCAGTTTAAACATACAGATAATTAGGACATAGAGGACTGTACCTGCCCAGTTTGTGACCCGGTTCACATTATTGCGATTGAAAACAATTATAATAAAGAGGATACGTACCAATATAAAATGAAAGCATAATTTGTTTAAAAGACTATCATTAATTATAATTAACACCTACCTGGTTGTAACCCTCAATAGAGCATAAAATAAAACAGAAAACATAAATTAGCTTGTGGTAATAGGTAAAAAAATATTAATATATTCATGGCTGTACGAAAAATATTGATTACATGAGTGCGTCTCACTTTTTAAAAGTTTCAGGTATTTCCAATTACAATTATATTGGCCACAGGTATTAACAAAGCGATTAAAAGTAAATAAAAAAGCACGTATGAGGCTGTTTATTTTTTCTTTTATCCAATGTTAATATTAATGCATCGATTATGCAATGTTAATATTAATGCATCTATTATGCATCGTTTAATATTAATGCCTCTAATTATGCAATGTCAATATTATGCACCTATTACAGTGGAACGTGTTTTTGCGTCGCGTTGTAATTTTCAGGGAATACTGGTAAAAATATATTCATAGATGCTTATTACCCGTGGTATTACCGATGTCTCATTTATTATTTTTAAAAATCGTCATAGTGTTTTTTCCCGCATATTATAATTATGGCATATTAGAGAACTAAAGATAGATATTGAGTTCACAAAATATTTTTTTGTACACATGAGCCTACTCGTTGTAGTGAACTCATACATTTTAGTGCGCACACCCATTTTAGTGTGCACACTCATAATGAGTGCGCCTGAGCCAACATTTTCGACACAAATTAAATGTTACGAAATTGTATACGAAGTTTCTGCAAGGACCTGTTTTTCTTAATTTTTCCGCATAGCTGATTAACTAAAAATATATTAACACAATGACCTAAAGTCACCATTGGAGTGTAGATCGTATACACCCACTAGAAACTTACAGAGAGTATTCCTTTTTTACTCTTTTCGGCGAGTGAGCCTCTTCTCGCCGAGGGCTCGTCCGAGCTGGCCTTGAGGACGAAGCCGCCGCGCGCCTCGTTCATGCGGTCGGTCCGCCGCTCGGCGGGGTCGGGCGTGCCGGCCTCGCCGAGCGACGACATGGAGCCGCGGTGGTCGCGCGCGCCCCCGCGGTAGTGCGACGCCAGCCCGAACGGAGCCGAGGTCCGTACGCCGAGCCCGTGTCTCAAACCGCGCATCCATTGTCCTTGGTATGTTCCTGAAAAGTGAACAAATCGTCGTTCACATATTGATATCTCGCGTCGTAGTTATATCGAAACCTTAATAAGATACAGGAGTTAGCATTGCGTGAACGTGCGTCAAACTCACATTGTTATTGAGTGACTAACAAAAGTTTTCTCAACGGTTGAATAACTGTTTTTTTTATGGCCACAGTTCTAGTAGGCCGATCAGAGGTGAGTAATGGTAATGAGTGCGAAGACGCTCGGTTTTTTGTTATAGCGTAGAATGAGCGGCCGATTGTGTGCCGAGAGCGGTGCGGCGGGCGTGCCTGCGCTATATTTAAACAGCGAGGGCCGCGCAGCGACCGCGGCGGGGCGGGCCGCAGGGCCGCTTCACTCATACCATTCACCTACAAACCTGATGAAAAACTGTTAATTCTTATTTTATGTCACAAAAGGTAACACTATTTTAATGTGCAAGTGAATGTTATTCAACAAAGCTAATGTTGTCATCCATTAGTTTGAATGTACATTAATTGATGTGAGCGCCATGCCGTGAACTATATGAAATAAAATAAATGTGGTCGTAAAAAAATAATTTAGAGAAATGCAACCGATTAGCTATCGAAAAACAATCACGATGGCTAATATATTTATAATTATATATTTTTTGTCATCTTATTATAAATCGGTATAAGGGTTCTTGATGAATACGGTTGCGATGATCCTGTGCAGGAAAACGAATTGCCAAATCATGTTGGCGATTTTATGAATGACAAATCTTAATGTAGCCGTGACTCAACCACGCTGGCGTCGAGAATCGCGTGACGTTGTTTCGTGGTAGTGCACGGCCGGTTTATTACGTATAAGTCTTCATTTTCAGATTTACACACTCAAGGTTAACTAGGCCGTATGTTAATAGTATTTAACTGTACATCGCTTGCTTTCTTAATGTCGTATACACATTGATTTCTTCCTACCATTGCTACTACGACTAAATAATATTACTCACTAACTATTCATTATCGTTTTGCAAATGTAATGCGATACTTAATAATACAGTTTGTTAGTGAAACATTATAACCATTGGAATACTAGTTGGATTAGGTACTTCTCTGTTTTAATTCCACATCAGCGAATGTTACGCAAGCGGTGGGGTTTGTTTTCAGTGCGTCTGACTAATATAGGTTATTGTGTGATTTTCATGTGCATTAATACACCTATATTAATTTGAAAACACTAATTGAGTCGTGCTTTACAAAAAAAATCTTGTAATAATGAATTAGACAAAGCTGTTGAGCGTTTCAATTATGCACTGATCATATAATACATAATATAATAACATACAAGACGTTACAATATAAGAACGCCATGGTCATGTAAACTGTAGTATTTTCGTCGACATTCTAATAATTTGGCAATGGTGCGGCCGGGATTATGGATACTTGCCGCCGTCGGCGTACGTCTCGGAGCCGTATCCGTCCTGCAGTCCGCCGGCCCAGGTGCCCTCGTACTTGGCGTTGCTGGTCGTGCTCTGCCTCACGCCGTACCGGCCCTTGGTGCCCTGCGTCCACTCGCCCCGGTACAGCCACCGGTCGCGGGTCTCCACGCCCAGACCGTGCCGCTTTCCGTTCTGCCATTGTCCCTCGTATGCGCTGCCACTGCAAGATGCCAATAGTGTATATTAATACAGTAATTTTTAATGTCCATTAAATGTCAGAAGAATGATCCTCTCTCACACGCGTCGTATGTACTTTCTGGTGAAATATGGACGTACTGTGCTCATCTACCCATCACTTGGGGGTTACGTAAGCGTTATGTTATTTCAAAACAGTACACAGTACATAAATTACGTTTTCCTATTGCTGATGGTCAGGTGAAATGATTTGAGTTAAAAAAGATATACATATTAATGATAGCGTAACATCGTGCCTGTGTTTCTGAAGGTTTCGATTTTTAAAATTTAACTAGAATATATAAAATATTTTATATTAATTTATTTTAATATGTTATCTGTGTATAATACGTTTTCTGTGAGGCCCGCGTGTGGCGCACCATACATTTAAAGTGTAGTGTTCTTTGCGTGCGTCGCTCATGACTCAAGTTGCTATAGCTCCATACAAGCTCTACACGTTCTCAGTGTATCACGGTCTTACCGTTTTAAAAGATGTAATATTTCATTTAATATATTCCTAAGTACCTAGGTACGTGATTTTGGAGTGGGTGTGAGTTCTGCGCAGAGCAAATTTAACTATTTATTAGGCAATGCATGCTTTGTGTGTCCGATGTACAACGAATTGCCTAGAATTATGTGCCAGTTGAAATGCAATTTTTTTAAACTTCATGACGCCAGGTCAAATAACTCTATCCTTATAAAGATATTTGACGTGCTTTATATGTTATACGGCTTTTTGTTTCATTTGTAGCTTATTTGGTTAAATATATTTTGTTCTATCCAATTCAATAATTGCGAATTCTATCTATTTTAGTTCTATCATATCATATCACAACAGCTTTTTTTCTAGCAAATATAAATATGTTGTATTTAATTAGAAATTTTGCAGCTAAAACTTTTTCTAGTGGACGTCGACGAGCCACTAAGGCAGTTTTCATGCCATTATATGTTTAGGGAACGTGAAAGGTTCCTTCAGGTCAAGCAGCCTCTTTTACCTGGGATACGCTTTGGTTTAATTTCACAATGAAACTCCTGAATATTTGTATTAAATCGTGTTAACTAAATTCGACTCTGTACAAAAAATTACAATACATCTCGCCTGTAATCCTGTAATGTAAGTATCTATATTTCCAGACTTCGAGCCATTACCAGAAAATTTGAATTAGAAATGCCCAATAGTGCCTGAACCGGGACCTGACTGAACCTAGGACCTTCCGATCGGCAGTTGCGCTTGTAACCAACACTACCAACGAGACGATCAATAATTTAAATATTAATAATTTTTCTACAGAACACACACGTATGAACTCGACAGTACAACGAATGCATTAGCGCACCAAATTCGTAATCTGTGCACGCAAATTGTACTAATGCAGAGCAATGATTTATTGTGTATTATAGATTTACTTGTATTTGTATACAATCGTTCACGTTTCGTAAATTTATCGTTCATGTTTAGTCTTCGTGTGAATAGCTACGTAGCTATAGATTCGAAATAAATTTCATAGAACATTTGATATCCTATTGTTAGTGTCTATGGAAGTTTGCCAAGAATCGTTGAAATTATGAAAGTAAAAAGAAAAAAACAGTAAATATAGCTGATGGGAATCTAAAAGACATTTACAAAACGCGATGCTGTACGTAATCATGGTCAACAATAGTGCCATTATTATCTGCACCGGAGGATTATGATGTAATTGTTTTATGTTTAACCTTTTTTTTATTTGTACCAAGGGTTTACTTTTGGAAAGTGGTAAGGGAGTTATATTCTCGATTTCCTTGCCTGCCATATTAGTACCTAAACTATAATATAATAAAATAGCTCGATTGTATATTTAGATTTGTTTCTTTTTATAACTGAAAGACATGAATATTTACAACGATAGTCATTTGAGATAATTGGATAAAAGTCTTACAACATCGCGATAAAATATTTAGTAATTTGATGGCAAGTAACGCTTGTGATGAGAACTGTTTGCCAAATTATGTATTTTTTAATACTAAGTATAACATTCAATAGTATGGTTTGATTAGTAAGCTATCGTTAAGCTTAATTACTCGTGTATTTTTGACTCTTCCTGGTTCCTGGAATCATATCCTTTTCCCTCAAATAATTGGAATACAAAGAAAAAAAATGCTCAGAATTCTATAGCATAATATTTGTATTTATCTATCTGTATCAGTCATCTCAAAACACCATGTAATAGGGAATGAGTTTAATTAATTACAAATAGTATTTTTTTTCTACGTTTTTAGTTACAAAAACTAGATTATATTTTTTTTTAATTTTAAATTATTTGGTACCAACTATTTAAAAAAAAATTGCGACACTTCTTGTACTGCGCTGACATTGGCATCGCCCGAGTTTGGACTAACAAGGATTTGACGTGCACCGTGATCGACGGGAACACA
>DWEI01001596.1:0-16281 GCA_018245875.1 Mysoria ambigua
CGCACGCACACGCACACGCACACGCACACGCACACGCACACGCACACGCACACGCACACGCACACGCACACGCGCACTCAAACAAATATAGCACTAACAATATTGAATAAATATTAATCAAAAACAATTGTTTATTATAAGCAAGTATTTAAAACAAATAAATATTAATGTAACTATAAATTTCTATAAAATACACAATTATTTCATTTTTGATGTTGATGTGAAAAACGTAATTACAATTGTACTAGAAAATATTTCGGAAGCTAATTTTCAAAGTGCTCCGAATTTAGGGATAAGATCGGGTCGTGAGATACTTTAAGGCAACGAAAACCCTTTGTATGTATATGGGAAGACTCTAGAATCACTGTAGGTCAATACGGATTTCTTCTTACATTATATATAGAAAGATACAAATATAAATATTCCTTTATTTATTTTATTTAATGTTATTCATACATAATGAAAAGATATATTCTAATGACACGACGACGGTATATTCTAACGAAATTCATAGACCTATTATACATATATATAGCTAAAATTTCTACCAAGAAAAATAAAATACATAAAATGGGTATATAAGTGAATATAATCTTATTCATGATTAACTTTAAATCGTTAGGCAATAACCCGTTGTTGCCGCGTACGTGTAAAATGTGGAATGAGTTCTCATCTGAGGCTCTCCCGTGTATCATACACCACAAAACTTTCCCCCCCCTTGGAGCAGGAGAAGGCTCCCGGGAAGCCGGCAATGCAGTGTTCACTCCACGGGTGTTGCAATCGTACATAACGGTGACGACTGGCAAGTGGTCGCCGTCAACAAAATACAATGATGGTAATCGGGAGGCTTGCCTGTTGTACAGGCTGAATTAAAAAATATATATGATGCTGAAAATAAAAAAGGCAGCCTGAATATAAAAAAAAGCCCGATGTTATTATATATACGATGCACCTTAATGCAATGTGTAACAATACGTTCCATTTCCCGTGGACAACACAAGCGCATGCATGTAATATACGCAAAGTATACACGCCTGTGCATTCTACTACTGACACATGCCGCCCCTAAACGGATAATCCTCAGGCTCATAGGCGCTACCATGGCTACTTGCAAAGTGATCACATTAATATTTAATATGACGGGAACGTCCTCGTTCACGTTTGTCCATTGAAGGGACCGTTGATCTCGTCTTGTTTTAATAAATCTCCTGATTCCTATGAATTCCATAAATATCCTCAATCTCTGTCAACTTCTATGGAAAATAGGCACGAGAATAAATGTTATATTAAGTATGTAATATTAAGTGAAGCTTAATAGAAAACGCTTACAAAAAACAATTTGTTTTCTGTCTATATGAATTTTTCGCATCATTTCGTTCCACGTCAAAGTCAGCTGCGCGCTTGTGTTGACGCGATAAGAACCTACTATAATAAAGCAGACGCCCACGCACTAAAGTGCGTTTCACAATATTTATAAAAGCACTTGACATACCTCATATTGAAACTCTAACGCGAACACAGCTGTTATTATAACACATTGAAAATAGTAACGTTCATTATATTATACAGACAACTTATCTTGACTTAATAGGTCACGTGCTGGCTGGTAGGTCAGTCAGATGACTTCGAATCCAAAGAGACAGTATGAAAACAGTGAAATATGTATCATGAACCACCACCACTGCCACCAGTGCTCACGAGATTTCACGAACTTCAGTTATAATATTAGGTATTATTATATGAAATTATAAGCATCACTGCATCATACTGCATTATAAGCATCATCAAGCAACTGGAACTTTCAACACGAAACGTTGGACTTGACTGCCTCATTGCCCGTGTTGGCTGCAAGGGTAATTACTGATCGGGAGGTTCTAGGTTCAAATCCCGGGTCGGACGGTATCAGAATTTTCTTACTTATATTTTCTAGTAGTGATTCACAGTCTGAAAATGACTCCGGTGTATTGCAATAGGGCTACCACCTATTCTACAGTAGGACGTAAAGGTAACTGGTGAAGTATGGGAATGTACTACATTTCGCTACCTACCACTTTATGGATTACACGCGCGATGTGATCAGAAAGCTGTATGTGAGTTGCCACAAGATATTATTATTATTTATTTACAACATTGAGGATGGTGGAGGATCCACCTGCCAAAACCCATTCCATGAAACAAATACAAGTTTTACAAACGCATAACACCTTTGTATTGTTCTATGAATAAATTTGCATAGATTTATTGATGATTTGCATATCTCTAGACGAGCAGCGAACTCTCCCAGCCGAAAACGTTACGTCTACGATCCCTTTAATGTGGGACAGGTGTCCAGGGCGATAAAAAGTGTATTGGAATAGTATAGGAGGTGAACAATAGGACCCTAACTTTCCCGTATTCAATGTTACCTACCCACTTCACTATACCTAAGTAATAGATAAGAAAGTTTACGTGTAACTTTACAAACGATTTATTATCATGTACACCAATGTTAAAATATTTCCTGTATGTCGTCAACTTAGAAGCATTTAATAGAAAATCAAAGAAACACACGGTTTTTATATAACTTAACCGGTACAGCCAGATCCAGCTATATCAGAAAACTTCTGATATAGCTAGATTGTTCTTTGAATAAATCCATATTTTTTTGCAAAACTGTCTATAAAGAGATGTAAAAATATTGGCACATTAGAAATCAACTTTATCAATAATGAATATTTTATAAAATTCTACCCAGATATTTGGGGCAAAGCCCCAAAGTGGACGTATTAGCTAGACTAAACTGTACTAATACTTATTGGACTAATGTTTACTAATAGTTCCTAATCATACAATCATGCTATGATTACAAATGCTAATAGTAATGTTTTAGAATGTCATTAGCCGAACTATTTGATACTAACACGCTTATATCTACAGTCTTGACCAAACGCGATTTCGCTAACTGAATTAATGGACATAACCTTTTTTATTGAAATGTACGTAATCGATAGCATTTTCGTCCATTAGATTTATTGTTCGATCGTTCTTAGAAAGCTCGATTGCCATTCTTTAAACATAGAAATAATATAAGTTGTAGTCAATTCATACACATTGAAATGTACACAAAGCGCTCGGCCATCGTCTGTGCCTCAATGGAATACTAAACTACGCAAATGAATGCGGGCCACGTTGGGGTGGCTGTAGGGCGGAGGGTGGCAGTTGAACTCTGATATTTTTCTTTCGCCGGGAAATTTTTCGTTATTTCTAAGGAAATATTAATATGGCAGTTGGCCCGAATACTGTATTCCGATCATTAGTGCTCTGAAATCACAATCTAAAGTGAGGGTTGACTATAAATGTACAAATGTGCGCCGTGCAGCATATATACATATATACAGCTATAATTTGAACTGACACAATTATTTATGTATACTGATAGATATATTTCTAGAAATGAAACTTGTATAATTAAGGTATACTCGTATGTAATAACAAAATTTGTGTAACTAAGTCATACGTGCTATAACAAAACTTGTATAACTAACTAGGGTATACTTGTAACAACAAACCTTATATAACTAAGGTATACAAGGTAATTAAGGTACACAAGGTTGTATGTTGTATTTAACGTGTTTTTTTGCAGTACATTGTTTCATTATTATTTCAAGATTGACTTTATAACATAACTAGTACATTGTGAACTATACCGCTCTACCAACTTCTTTGTGGAGTTAACGGGTTAAAATAAAAGAATACAATAAATGTGGTTTTTCACACGTTTTGCAAGGGCGCTTAGCGGGTACACGTCGAACTCTGGTATTTCGGACGGGTGGTGGCCCGGGGCGTCCGCTGGTGGGTGGTGGTCGCTACAAATGCTAGGGGTCACGGTCTAGGTCAAAGGTCGAATGTGGGTTCAGAATCTGCGCTTCCGGCTTCCAACGATTAGCACTAAACAAATTAGCTGCTGCTCCCAAGTATAGTTTATTGAGGGTAGCATTCATAGAAAAATGTTCATTTGGACATCTCATCTTTTGAGCATATAATAACGTGTAGAGACAAGTAGGGGTACAAGTGGATAATTGTACCGGCCTTAACTGGAATCGGATTTTGTACGACATGTGGCACACCAGCAAATAATATCGAGAAGTACGTTAAGACTAGAATGATATGATATACTTGACGTTCGTTGGTCTCTGTCTACTTCGTAAGCGACTTGGAGATAACTTATAATACTTAATAATAAATCGAAAGCGAGTGTTTACAAAACATGACGCCTCTATTTTCTCCAAGGGTTAGGCAATGGACACGATAAGGTTTCGTTATAGAGAGTGAACCTATTGTTATACACCGGATGCAAAACCAGACTCCGAGCCGTTACTGGGACTCTAAGTCGGGAACACCTAATAATACATTGAGAGTACATGTTAAAGCTAATCTATGGAGGTCTAATAATTTAATTTATAGAATATAATAGCGAGGCCGGGTATGCAAATCGGTTCGGACAAACAAAGGCTGGAGGTTTTCAATTAGCGGCCCGGCCCGCCCGGCCGACACGGGCGTCGTCTCGGCACAGCGGTACAGACGTCGGCGTGGCGGGCGGACATACGGGCCGTTATTGCGACAGGTGCCGCTGAGGACATTTCTTTTATGTTAATTAAGTGATAGACGTCCTCGTTGGTTCTGCTGGTTGCAGGCGCAACTGCCGATCAAGAGGCATGGACACGATTGGATTTTATAATTTCTTTTTAAGTGATTTTCTGAATATGACTCTAGATATCCCGGTGTCAATAGGCATACTACATATTCCTTAGTGGGAAACTGGTAAAAGATATACTACACTTCTCTGTCAACCTCTCGGCGATTATAAGCGCGATATTACCTTTCATAAACAGTGTACGTAACGTAACATTACGCCTATAATCCCCAAAAAGGTAGGTAGAGAAAAGATGAACACTCCTATGTTTCATTAGGTTACGATTACGTCCCACTATAGAATAGGTGGTACGCCTGTTAGAATACTTGGGGACATATTCGGACTCCAGTATTAGAAAATCTAAATTAGAATTATTTAGTAGTGCCTGACTCGGGGAAATGAACCCAGGACCTCCCGATAATATTATATTAGATCATATATGGTTCTACGAAACTTTGAAATGAGATCATACATACTCGTATTTGTCAAATAAAGATCGATATTCCGTCACAATTCATTGTTAATGTTTTCAGGTACCGAGATTCTTGGTACGACTATTTCATAGGATTTCACCCTCGTGGTCTATTACCCTCAACTTTGCTTACAAATTACTAGTGAGTTATAGATTAACACAGAGATAGTGTTGTGATTAAACACGGAAATATTCCAGTATATAACTACAAGCGTAAAATGTTATACGCAATAAATGTAATGTCTATGAGAATGAATATATTTGGCACTCGGTGCTCTGTACGTGCCCCTTAAGAGAAGTAGCGCGACAATTAAATAATAATAACAGTAAACAAATAATTATAATGTTCGCTAACCTTACATACACAACATATGCTTAAATAAATGGAAAATTTACTAGTCGAATTATAATCACGCTTAACCTCGTTTCAGTTTGCTATTTAACATTTTATGTTAAGCCGATGCATAATTTACTCAATGTATATCGAGTTTAACTAAATTGTAATCATGTTAATTATAAACGCGGCATTAAAGTGCAAAATGGAGTTACGTATGTTCCAATTCACGTGGGTGTTTGTCAGTGGTAAATGCAGGTGCGAGTTGAACTTTAAGCTGCAGCGATGTGGGCGTTTCGATTGACGCGAGATTGCGGGTTTAATGCTACGTGTCGACAGCGTAAATGGACATAATTTTGATACAGATAAATTAATATGTAGTACTGCGTCAGTTCAAAAAGTATATGATTTTGCAATATTACACTTGTCTATTCTAAAAAAAGTTCATAAGCCGTCTTATCGAAATGTTTACTAGGTCAGTGGATTTTTTTTCATTTTAAAGGGTAATTAAGGCATAACAAATATTTATCAGTAATAACATAACGTCCCGCATAGGCTGGCATAGGAATGATATTGTCAAAATTTTCACTAGTTATTTTATACCTCCTACGGGCCTACTAGGAAGTGAGTGAGCCTATTACTAATACTATACATCGGATACTGATCCAGACTGCGTGCTGCTTTAGATTATTTCATATTAGAAAAATTTAATAAGGCTGGCTTTCCAGGGGGTCCACCTTAAATTTCTTCCTCTGTAGTTGCGCTTACGACCACCAGATAAATGAGGCACTAGTCTAATAACAATAAATCTTGACATTAAATATGTCTAGACGTCAATATTACAATGAAACTATAAAAGGGTTGAAAACGATGAATCTATATAAATAGTGTCGTACGATACAAAGTGAATTTCAAGCGTCGTTCGAACAATTACGCGTCCGTGTGTTCACGCAGGTGAGGTCGCGGGCGAGCCGCAGGCGCGCGGTCCAATTTGCACAAGTTCGCTAACTAAAGTTCACTCCAAGTTGCCGAGTTAAGGTCGCGTCTACATCGTTTAGATGAGACGTATTGTTATGCATAAATGCCTTTATCTGTTAAGATTGATCTGTGTTGTTATATGTGAATATTTTAAAATTGACGAGTAAGAAGTATGGATAAGGAGTTCAGTTAACGGGAGTAATACAATTGAATAAGGGCACATTTTGAAAACAATGCTATCAGCGAGATTATTACTTTTATGTGAATATACAAATAATAATACTTTGTACAAGTTTCACATGGTGCCATAATCGTTGATGTGAAATGATACGATGTATAAATAACAAAATCATGACACAGTAATGAATCCAGCAGCATCTGCATCCATATGTTATGACGCAATATAGTTAACGATTGCGATAATACATAGGCCAAGTTTGAAAGTGTATGTTGCAATACTAAAAATCATATGTTTTGAAACACAATGAGGTAAAATAAGAAATAAAAATTATGTAGTTTTATTTAAAACTAATGAAAAAAAATAATATCATCATTATCGTTAACACACTAAAGAAGTACAACTTCAAAAAATCTCCAAAAGTATATCCCGTTCTTAGGTTAAAACTGGAATCTAAAATTGCAATCAATAAGGAGTTTTCATGAATACGTCACCCCGCTATACATGAAAGTATGCTCAGTTTCCAAGTCACAATGAGCTGAGCTGGTCTTCCGTCTATTTACATACGCTGTCCGGCACACAATGCACACAATAGAGATATTCGAGTGCCTTTCTCGGAATACGCGACTAACAATAGAAATAGCATTGAGGTTTTCCACTGAAATACGAATACGCACGGGTATTATGTTAAACTTGTACATAAACGTATCATATGCGGCTCATCTGCTCCATACAATGTTCAATGATTCCGATTACGAAGATTATGAACGTTGGGAATATCAGAGCATTTGACGTTGGCATTGTTCAAGTTCAATAAGAGATTCTGACTGTGTTAAAAGTGTAGATCGTAAAAAAATATGTTGATTACGTTCCAAATTTAAAATTCAGATTATTTTTGTATTTTAATGTCATAATATATTTAATTATGAATATAAAATGGAAGGAAATAAACATTTGCTAACAAATTAAAACAGGTTTTTTTATATTTCTAAGAGCGAGAAAAAGGTTTCATTTTTTGCAGTGCAAAGCCATCTTGTAATCGATGGTCAATAGTAACTGACCTGTAAATTTCCGGCGATCATATAGAATATCAGATTTCCATCCGAACAGTCATTGAAGTGTTATTACCTTACACTATTATCCCGAGTATCGCGTATGAACTCCCCTATACAATACCATATCCTTATTAACGGTAGACAACAAAAAGCAATTTTGCATTTCGTTCAAAAGAAGTTTCGATATTTTTATGTAACTTTAAAATTCAACATGTTAGCCCTGTTAAAAATTTTACTGTAAAATTCAAAGTTTCATCAGTTTTCAGAAGTGTAGCTCCAGTTCGATTTAAATTGATCTCATGACCAGTGACGGACCTATGGGGAATAAATAAAGTATCAGTCAAAGCAGTAGAAGTGGCAAGGTACAAAAAAAAAGTGTGAACTATTCACAGTCTATGCAGGATCAAGAAGATGGCAAACGGTTTATGTGATTTCTGAACGGATATCGTTTTGACGCATCTATGTACTTACTGATAAACATAGCCTGGGCAATTAGCAAGGCAAAGGTAAAACGTAAACAGGTTTTATCATCTAGCGATTTCAATGGAGTAAAGTTGCGGTCAAACAGCAGTGTACAATAAATAGATACGCAGACATCTCGATCACTTAACGATAGACACGCCGGAAGTACTGAATCGCGATGAAACTATTGGAAAAGTTACAACGATTATTATCTAAATATATAATCATGATCGGCCGCTTAACGTACCTCGTAAATACGGCAACACGCATTAAAATTGTGTCATTGTTGCCATCCGGTGAAGCGGCGACCGCTTGGGGCTGTTTGTGAGTGAATAGATCACTTCCCGTGTTAGGGCTATGAGCGATTATAAAGTAGTATATAGTTATTTATCAGACCCTTGACATACCCAAAATTATAATCATACGAAAAAAATTAGAAATTATCATTGTACAGAATAAGAAATTACTTAACAAATATTATATTTTGAGATAACCAATATTTCTATTTTGGTATATTTAGAGCGGCCTCAATTCTCGTTGGAGTCTATTAAATTGTAACGCAAATAAAAATATTACATTAATCAAAGCGTAGCCGTAAACTTTCAAAGCGCTCGCCTAATCCGCCCTGAGAACAATATTGGGAGAGGAAAAAAAGTAATTTATCGAAAGGTTGAGGAGGCACAACCCTGCTGCCACTTTCCTGTTGAATGGCGAGCGTGGGCGTGAATGAGAGCGTAGGCGGTTGGAACAGAACAGACATATACGGCAGCGCCCACGTGCGAGCGGGAGGCACGATTACCAGGGGGGCAGCTACGCCTACGATTCTGAATGGAGGGTGAATGAGTAAAAACGTTGCTTCATTTTTTTATACATGTAAACATCGCTATTATGAACACGGGCGTTATTACTGGGAGATCCGATAGAAATGAAAGTCTAAAAATATACATTTTTTTATTACCCACAATAGAACGTTAAATGCAAAAGACTTTGTTGTCAAAAACATACTGAATACAGCCGTTTAAAGATTACGTATTTCCCTTCTTACCTGCCTCTTTCTGTCTACTCTAGATTTTAGGGGAATTATTATATCAATTAATTTATACCTTTTTATGCCTAAGCCAGAGGCCATAGTACGTTTCTGACGCGGTAAAAAATTGACTCGTTATTATTGTAAGAGTATTTATTTTTAGGTGTGCATAAAACTTCTATATGAGTACCTACATTTTTATATTTATATGTATATAGTTTATATTTATATGTATATAGTTTATATTTATATGTATATAGTCTGCCGTTTGGTAACCGTGGCATAGGCTTTACCTATTGTAGAATCAGATGTTTGTGAGCGAGGTAGTTAGAAAATATTTATTGAGACAGAATGGATATGGGTGTTTAATCCGGAAGTCAAGGTAGTCCGATGCTTCTTTTATTTCAGTAATACGACTTATTATGTAAGCAATATTTAAGCAATGCTGTATATTTATACGGGCTATATGTTCATGTATCGCACAGAGCTATCCGTACGTAGACATGTGTGATATACGACCTTAATACTATCGAAGCGGGTGGATTTGAAGCTCAAGAACGATTGGCACTTGGTCCGCTGGTACCGAACAGCGTTCAGCTTTCAAGCGAAATGTTATTTCGGGGTGTGGTAACGTACATAGGAAAATTTTGTGGCGGCTTTGAATGCTCCCATCGGTTTGGCGAGAATTACTGCGTTGTGACAAGATGAATCAAGATCCGCGTCACGGTCAGACGTTGAATAGATGACCGTTGTATTAAATTTCTATCGACCTTGTTTTGTAGAACGAACGAATATAATTATAGTGGTTGCTGTCGGTTTTTCTATTGTATCAGCAGCAGCGATTTTTTTTATTACATATATTTTTATTTCTGTCAGTATTTATATAAGATTCTTTCACTGTCTATTTACACTGTTATCTCTCTGGAAACGAAAACAACTAATACTTTAAGTAGCTGCAGTTTTTTCAGTCCACCAAAAGTCAATGATCTGATAAACAAAAAAAATAACTAACACTTCAACTATTGGAAAATTTGAATGCGTTAGATAAATTTATTATTAAATTCTTGGTGCGAACATATCTTTATATTAAATAAAGTAAAACTACGATCCTTGACCTAGCATGGGAATTAGGGGCAAAATATTATTTAGGAATCTTATTGGATATAGGTGGGCCTACGACTTGCGTTGGACTGTAATAGGCTGATGAAACATAATAACAATAAATCTGATCGCTTGATAGTGATTCGATTCACTCTAAAAGCTCTTAAGATACAAGAGAATCGAACGGTCTCTATGTTAAAAGAGTTCCATTAGACTCTACAATGAATGATTCTTTCGATGTTTTGTCGTATCTACGTAACTGAACTTGACGTAGCGGTGTAGAGATGCTACGATAGCGTTGTAGAGACTTTACTACGTGTCCTCATTTTAACAGTGTTCTCTTTTTAAATATTTAATCGAATTATGTAAGCTATTTTTTATTGATGAATATATAGATAATCTGTAATTAAAATTCGTACTTATTTGAACTGCATTATATTTTTTTTTTGTGTGAATATCAGATTAACTACTTTGTACATTTAATTTGATTGGCTAAGTTAAGCGTTGGAGCGTACAATTGGATGTTATTTTCTTTTATTTGTTTTCTCTTAATTTTTTTTACTGAATGTAAGCTAGTAAGCTAAGTATTTTTAATGAATGTAGGCGTTTAACTGTTTCAAATGTCCCACATGCTGTAATTTAACTAGCAATTCCAGTGAACACTGAAATAGAGCAAAATAATTATAAATCTAAACTCTAGGTCTCTACCAGGCGGGCAGAGTTCCGTAACAGATGACGGGGTAACATATAATAGGAGTTAAGCATATTTGTAACAAACGGCTCAGGCATTTATACCTCATAAGCCTTTAACTAAGCCTCTTAGACGATAAAAGCGAATCGTGTATTATATCACCGTTTAATTGAACGGCATTTTCGCCAACTGCGTCCTAACCTAACGAACCGAGTTGGATAAATCAAGATATGCCATGCGAAAGTAAAGCTTATTCCCTCAGCGACAAAATCCATTATCATTCGTAATGGAGGTAATCTTACAATTTCGCATCTACGCAGTACAAGCACTCAAGCGGGCTGTGACGCAGCGCGGCTTGCCCCGTGACGTCAGGGACATGCGTCATTCGGTGCTCAACCCTAACTATCAGCAGATTTGACTCGGCAGATTTTATGCAAAGTACTACGTAATCAATTCGAAATAAAATATAAATAAACAGAAACGACGACATACATTGACTTCCTCGAGGCGGGCGAGGGGTGAAGGGTGACGGGGTATGACGGTATGCGACAGTTTAATCACGTGCGTTGTTCTCAGTGGACAACATTTTTTAAATACGATACTATTTCACTACGATAATATTTTATTAGCGTAGTTTAGTCACTCTGTTGACAAATAAGTATTATACTCGTAATTGACGTACTTGCAACTGTTCAGTAGATTGGAGGCTTATTTATTATGGCGCGTATTTGTACTTATAATATCATAATATTATCTTGGATATCTTCAAATCCGGTTCCGAAATGAGAATCTTGAGGCTTGGACTAGGCATTATCATAAATATAAAAATAGGCGTTATCATAAATAATGAAACAAGATTTTATTTTACATGATTTTATTTTAAAAAGGGAATTTATGCTGTTCGATGCAACCAGATGCGCTACAGTACCGCGGTCATACGATATTCATGAAATCTGTTCGTTTCGTAAGCTTTTTATTTAAAATCTTTCAATTTGAAGTGGCGGCGCGTTACGAAATGTGTTGTGAGCGATTTAGATATTCTAAATTTAAAATTAAACACCCAAATAGGGTAGCAGCAACTTATACTCAGTGAACTCAGTAAACTACAATAATAGGTTCAATTACCACAGTCCTGTTAGACTTTGGTTCCAGATGACTATGGGCGGTAATGGCTACTGGTGACTGTCGATTAACATACTAACTTAAAAAATCAAGGGCAATTCAAGCTTTCACTGCGGAGTTTTAATGTTTGATCACAACCATTGATCACCAGTGTATTTCATTGGAGATCCTTGAGTCCCACATAATCCACTATCTCTCCCAGGTACCAGGAACCTTTAGAAGGAACCTCTCCGTAAACAAAGATCATAATCCTTGATTCTTGTAAAAGACTTGAAGACGGTTTATAACATCCACCACAAATGCTAACCACTCGTCTATATTTCCTCTAATGTGGTAGCAGCGTGATAGAGCACTTTTGACATTTTGACATAAACATACAGCAATACAACAATACATTGTATAAATATATTTTATTCTATTCATAATCGAATGACTATTTTTGAAATTACTTTAAATTTCTCTTGCTAACCATGCCCACTAATAGCCGCATTCATTGTTCCGCGAGTTTTCGTGGAGTTTTTCAAGGAGCAGTAATTACGCCGCGGCATTGGAACTGCCCGTCATGGCGACGTAAGCCGACTTTGACGTAACATGTTTGGAATTTAATTTGAAAATATCACTTATACAATCTTCCATCGCTAAACAGACGCCAGATTTATATTTACGGGCTTTTCACACGAGCGACGTTGCTAGCTGACTGGTCTCTTTACAAAGTTTATGGGTTCGATTCACATTGTAATATTTGAGCAGGAGTACTTTTTGTTGTATTTGGGTTTGAAATAATTTAATTTATATAGGTATGTGTTTAGCCTAGCCCAGATTGATTTTGTCCAGTGGTTGCAGGAGTGACTGCAAATCGAGAAACTGTAGAATCGAATTCATACTTGTTGTATAGCATAATAGGCTTACCGCCTATACCGCGGTAACAGCGTACTATACCCGTAGTTAGGCAGAGGACTGCCCCATCATTCGGGGCTTATAGGTGTGCTATTAAGTTGTACTTACTCGTACTTAACAAAATACATAATAACTATTTAATTTATCAGTTATCTGGTAACCATATCTTTTTGGTAAACAAAGCAAAGTCATATAAAATTAGCGTGCTTCTGCTGAAAGATCACGCCGGCTTCGTTATGGGGTAAGCATATCTCACCAAGTGCCAGAAATCTCTATCATCATCAAAACTACTACGAAAACACTTGTGGTACCTATACAGAAAAATAACATGTTTGACAGTATTCAAGTGTGCAAATGGCGCTATAAAATTAATGAAACCAATGAACGAAAAATAAAATGAATTCCTGATAAAATTCCCGGAAAGAAATCTGAGAGTTGAGAAATAGTTTAAATTTAAATTTACCGTAGCGAAAAACTAAAACGCTGTGTAGCAGGCGATTTGTGCCAACCCTATAACATCTGCGTTTCAAACTAACGTCAATGTGAATGGGTTAGGCCTGCAAGTAGTACCTATCGATAGCAGTATAATATATTTTTAAATTTAATTCAATGAAAACAGTGTTATATATTTATTCTTAATCGATATTGAGATCGGATCAAACAAGCGACTATACGCTTTTATTGGTACTATGTTCGTGATTCATTGTCAATAACCCTTTTATCATTCCACTGTGTAACACGGGTCTCCTCTCGGAAGATCAAGTAAAGGCCAAATACTCTCCCGCTAGCCAAGTGCATATTGATGGAAGCCTCGATGATCTACGTTTAACTGAAAATGCTTTGTGCAGCGTAAATCAAAGTTTGGTTTGCGCAATTTAATAAATAATATACATATTATAGCTGGTGTAGGTCACGTTTCAACCAGGTGAGGTAACAATTTGCGAAAGGACGCAGGCTGAACAGTGATGCGGCAAGGACAGGGAGGCGATGGCGCACCAAGAGGGAAGCCAATGTCGAACTTTTAATTTAATTAATGGTGATGATGATCATATCATAGATCATATTATGATTATTATTTTTCTTTACCTTTTCAATGGTTTGATAACGACTAATAAGTTTTTAACTAATAGTTTTGTTGTTGGTACAGATCTTTCAATTTATCGATAATTTCGGGGTTATATAATTAGGCGTCAATATCCTAAGTAATACGAGAATAATTATTTTTTTTATATATTTCAAGAACATTCTACAAAATATGTCGATAAACTTCCAGTAAACCTCATTTAACGATAATATTTTCGGACGGACCATCCCTAGCGGTAGGAGTGTGAGGTTCTATTTAAGGCAACCGCCCCTCTGGACTACTTTGGCAAACTGCTGAGTTACAAAACTCCTTTGTCTGCGGTTATTCTAAAAAATATTTGCACGCTGCTCTAATGTGGGGTAGGTAGTATTATTGAATATCATCTTCCATTAAGGCTCGTGAATACCGGCAATTAGCGGTCACGAATAAAACAACTGACCGTCCTGTCAATGCTTTGAAAATAAGGAGCGCTATACCGTAAGCTGTGTAATTAAACATCTTTTGTTTAACAAGAAGGAATAAAAACTGTCTAACGTCCCCTTAAGAACAAATTGAATCACCGAATAATCACCGAGTCACCGAAGAGGTAGACACAGGAGTGTAGCATACTTGCTCATTCTACCAGTTACGTTTACGTCCCACTATGAAAGAGGGGGTGGTAGACGTATCTGGTCCTGGTAAACGTTTTTTGATGTCGTTAGTCTGTGTGTATTAGTGTGTGTATTAGTCTGTGAATCGGATTGTAATCCTAATAATTAATAATAATCTTTTTTTATGTTTCCACTCGCTGTTCGCCCGCGATGCACAGAACACCTAAGCTTCTAGAGCTTTCCGCCCACGTGCACAAGAAATAAAACCTCCCTAACGAGATGCGGAATGAATGCTTTCAGCAAATTAGCCCCGCTCATTTAGCTGAAAACTCGTACGACTTCCCTGTAACCCTCAGATTGCGTGTACCGAAGACTTTCTGCTACTTTAAACATTTAGATCTAGTTAGTCACTTGATAACTGTCGTTACTATATTTGCGTAGTTATGGGAAAGTTCACAGTTCGGAAAGATTGTTTCTGAACTTCATTAGTGTGTTCATACACACAACTGAAATTAAGGAATTATGGAATAATTATGAAAAATAAAAGGTCACGGATATGTTACAAACGCAATTACTGAACTCGTCACAGTACAGATAATTGAGTGAATCGCCAATAGTCATTCAAGAGTACGTTTACTTAACTCTCGAATTCATCATGTGATATGCTCGCCATAACCCACATTCCTCAAACCAAGTAAATCCAAACTTAGCACTTATTAGGTCGTGGAGGTTACAATTTTCATTCATTAGTTTATCAATTTGGTTCCATTGAATTAATTCATTAACTTAAACATTCCAATTTATTGTACTATTTTTGAAATAAATATCGATTATTACATAGATTACATTTCATGTCATAATTCTTTATAATCGACAAAAAAAACTGTTTAAAACACGTTTCTAAAAGACCAGCAGAACACGGAACAATAATTTAATGTGAATTAATTAATAAATCGATGAATCTAAGAACCACTAAACAGGTAAATGAACGAACGAATTAATGAATGAACACTTAAATGTATTATTTATATCTTGTATCGACGCGTGAAAAAATCTCGTAAAGGATAAATTCAAATTCAAATTCCGTTAATTTCAAAATGGTTCTTTAGAATACTTTTTGTAAGTAAAAATCAAACAACTAGAGCTTCTGAAAATGCCTCGCTATGAAAATGAAGCGGCGAAAGAAACTCCGCAGATGTACTTATGCATCTGTTAATATAAGCACATACTTAAATTACAAAATTAACTTTATAATATCAACATATGTCGTATTCCGTTAAAGGCCTATCGCACATCTAACGCCTGGTTCATTTATTCAAAACGGTTCTAAATATGTATGTACGGCCTGAATGCCGCCAGTGTGGAGGCGTATACTCATTTGGAGCACACCCGGGCGCCTGTCCTCATATGTTGAATTTCAATATAATAGAATAGAGAGAAGAGCTTAAAATGTAACTTGACGCCTGTAATCTCCGAAGAGGTAGGCAGAGAAATGCAGAACAATCCCACGTTTTACGTTTACGTCCCGTTATGGAATAGATACGTAACTTCAAGCCTGTAATCCCCGAAGAGGTAGGCAGAGGAATGCAGAACATTCCCACGATTCACCGGTTACGTT
>DWEI01001597.1:0-16275 GCA_018245875.1 Mysoria ambigua
GTGGCGGTGGTGCCGCCGGAGTCGAACCACAGAGAGTTCTACCACCAATACTTATAGTATACTTATATTGTACCAATAGTATACTTATATTGTATACTTATATTGTCTGCTAATATCAAATTATTTTTAAAACTGAAGGTTAAATGATACAAAAGGTATTAATTGAAACAAATGGAAAAATAACAATTAGTTCTTTTCATAAATAAAACTTGTTTTAATATTTTTTTCTCACGTATTCTAACTAAATGTTTCAACATAAATAACCCTAAGAATTTTGCATCTATTTTATTTAACGTCAATCATGAGCTAGACTTGCGACTTTTGAAAATTTTATCACACAATCAACCTGTGCAAACGAAAAAAAAATAATTGGAGGGTTCACAAAAAAGGAAAGTCTGGGACGCAATTAGTTCGTACAGTGAAATCGCATTATTGGAGTGTGTGAAAAAGGATCAACCTGTACATAAAAGGAAAAAATACAACAGCGGATCGGTGGATCGTTGGTTCTCTTTTCAGAGAACTCTTTCGTTATTTCACTGAAAATATGGATAATTTTGATATTTTTAAAGCAAGAATTGGTATTTTCTATGCCACCTCGACGTATTTATATCAGTCTTTGCAACATTGAATACGAAATAACAAACTAAGCTTCATCTGTTTTTTTCATATTTACTAGCACATTGCTGCATTTTTACATAGTTGTTTGTCAACGAATTCAGATAATTTATACAACTTTATCATTGTATGAAATGTTACATTAATTACTCGCGAAATTTATTTGATTCAGGTTAAATTAAGGGGTAACGTAACAATTTTCTTATCGAATCCTACTGTCTTTTCCCATTTTAGGAGAGAAGATCTTCATTATCTTTAATTAATAAATAGTGTAATGAACGTTAGATAATTAAGCACGTGAAGTAAATATATAGGTTTGAAGTAATAAACGAAGACAATGACGTGTTTAATACAAATATTACTGCCGCAGAGAAGCAGTTCCAGCGCTGTTTCTATATAATCGATACTCTTAGTGACGTTAATATAATTTTAATTGTTTACAGAAAGAAAACGTCGAAGTTTCACCTCTATGTCAGCTTATACTAAAATTTGATTGTCAAGTTACATTGAACTTTTAAGGGGCTTAAGTCGACTTGGAGTCTACCGTCAAACTTCTATATTGATTCTTACGTTGGACCTGAATTTTCAAATCTAATTAGGGCTTCGTAACTTTGAAACATTATTATAATTTTAATATCTAAATGTAACAAACGTTTTTGGTCAGAACTTTGAATTTTTGTAGGAGAAAACGGTACATACTTTTACTGCTCTTAACTAGTGAATATATCCAATACACTGGAATGAGATGGAATGTTGTCTGGTAGACGCGAAAGTGAAGTGTCTGAAGAGAGTTCAAATAGACGTAAGGTTATTAACACATTCCTGTAGTTCCTGTAGTCCTGTTGCCAATTACTGACGAAATGAGATCCAGGTGTCCACGGGTGGCAGTGTTGCAGCTCACTGTTCGTCTCTTTCTCTTTTCGGATGGTTACATCTTATGTAGCCTGTTATGCAAGTTGATAAATTATAGTATTAAATTGAAAATATAATCCCTAGACTATTGCAGTCCACTGCTGGGCATAGGGCTTCCCTACGGGGTTATGCTCATAGTTTAAGGGTCGCAGAGCACAGCTTCTCGTATCCTCTACGCTGCTGACTATAAGTGGGCAGGGTAGGTATGCACCTTACGGTGGCTATACCGCGATCTGTAGCCTGTAAATAGATTCTTACAAGGCCAACTCCAGTCCGAATTATTTCATAAATCATCCCTTTGTTTTAATGCTGATTATAATAAGAGTTAAGGCTTCTTTGTTCTTATTTATATTGGATTATTTTAACTAATGTAAATAATAGGGCACGGTAAGAATGTAATTTTGAAATAACAATGTCGAAAATTAAAAATTATTACTTTACTTCGCCAGTTTTTCCCCACCAACAATGTTATGCTTATAAATTAAGCCGCCAGCAAACTTTCCACACTCTCTTAGAATATTAAAGTCCTTACGTTCGCCAGTGACGTATTTAATATTCGGGTTATTCCTTAAATTGTCTCGTTGCAGAGATACATCGGAACTACCTATTGTCCCTCGGGGAGTTATAACTGGTTGTACACATAGCCTATTAGCGTACAACAAGCCGAAAACGACCCTAAATTTATAACGACAGAATTCAAATCCAAATGGAGTAGTTTCAACTATCCGTATAAATTACTCTCAATGGGGAATCGACCTTATTACGAATCGATTGAAGTCCATTTTTTGTTATCCTAAACCGGTCCTAGGACGTTTATTGCGCGAGGTGGTATCGACATTGGATAAAGGGTCTACCATTAATCGCTGGCGATAATATCGGTTTGGTAATCGCGAATTGCTTAACCATAGGTTAGCGTTCCTGCCACGGTGTCGATGGCCCTACAGAAAATGATAAGGATAGAAAGCAATGGAGTTATTAGGCTTACAGTTTGCATAAATACGGCTAACTAGTTGTTGGCTGCTGTCTCGCTCTTGCGAAAATAATTAATAAATATTATACAATGTTTCACCAATTATTAATTTTTTTCAAGGGTTTCATTAGTATTTTTGGTATATCTGTACAAAAATATTAACGAAAATTCATCACCTGTTTTGACGTGACAATGGCATAGTTATTTATCACAGAGATTTAATATACACAACTCAGTGTTGCAATAAAGTGTAGGTATTATATATTTGAATATGGAATTCCTCTATGTAAGTTCCTTGAATAGTTCTATGTTACGTTTTGCCTGCCATAGTACTATCGATTTTCTATTAAACACTACTGGAGGTGGTAAGATCTTTGATGTTTGATGATTGCTGACTCCGATTATACGTAAGCACACTCCTGCTGCAAAGCTCACCGTAAGAACTCGGTCTGGACTGTCATCGTCGAGTAAGATTCTGGTGGTAAGACATAGATAAGTACATTTTTCATAATGTTAAGACCCTTACGAACAGTTTATTACTTTTAATTTATCATTGGCATTGTCTCACCGAATTTTGATCAGTACAAAATATCAATAGTCACGATATCCATATATTGTGAGAAATGATAAAATACTAATTATTAAATAAACAATTTCATACTTCGTCACAATGACATTCAAAAATTTCGTATTACGGACAAAGTTGATCAACATGCATTAGTATTACCTCCAATACGATTGATCACTCACATTCTGTCTGTGGATATCTTGAACTTTTGATAACTTTACTCTCTATTATATGAATAAAATTACTAGAAAATCCCAATAAACTTACATAAGAAAAGTTCACTGTATATTGCTATATTCTTGTTATATCTCTAGTTCGACGTAAACATGTCACATACATCATTCGTACGGTCAGAAACAAGAAAATCTAAAGCAAATACAATATTATCTGTCACACGAATGTAAGGAAATGTAACCAAATCCCCAACGTAGGATACGGTATCAGTACTATATCAAGCGTGCCAGATAAAGGGCCTGGATTCAGTAACACGATATCTAAAGCTTAGGCTGCGTAGAAAGCACCGTGATGGAAAGGAGAAAGCTGCGACTGAAGGTTTGAATGAGCTTTATATTAGACGAGATTCATTTCAACGTACATTGTTCCTAAGAGGTTTCTATATTGAAATTTATAATTTTTTTATTACTCTTTTTACCTCACTAATTATTCTTATTTAAATAGTGTATGCAAAAACCGATAAACATTTCGGTCCATTTGAATTCCATAAGCTATTCTGTAATTTATGTGAACGGAACACTATATACGTGTTCCAGAAATATATATAAAAATATAAGTAAAGTTTAAGTGCTTAACACATAAACATTTTAAAACGCGAAAGTCCAGTAAATTATGACAAACGCTGTACTAAAAACTGCATAAAATTTTACGCGGTACATTGTTACATGACTCTATGTTCAGGGATAAGGGTAAGTTAGACATCATTGTATGTTAATATACGTCACGTATCTTCGTGTTTCATAAATCCAGAATATTAAAGGTGCTAAAACTATAATAAAAGATTTCCAACTCCTTCGTTCGAAAATAAAACGTTTTTCAATAGCGCTATACTTTTTTTAAATATGAGACTCGTAAGTATACCTTGCGGTCGGTATGGTTATAAATTATTCAAGCACTGAATGTGTCAAGTTAATGGAAAAGCCAGCCGTCCACGACGCTAAAAAGTTCCCGTCAACTACAGACTATGCAAAATTAAAAATGAATCATAGAAATATTCATGTATGGGTATGATTTTAAGAATAACCATTTGAAATTTTTTATTCTAAAGTTTATTGCGTTAATAAAAAAAACTGATTTTGTAGGTAAAAGATTTGCTGTAACGGCTGTTAGAGTATAGCGACAGTAAGATAAGGTAATTTATTAATAACCTGCAATCATTGGTCGTGTTGGTTGCAGGTGTGACTGCCGATCGGGAGGTCCCGGGTTCGATTCTCGGGTCGAAAACTACAAAATTTTCTAATGTAGATTTTCTATTAGTGGTTCGGATATTCCATAGTGGGACGTAAACGTAACTGGTGAATCGTGGGAATGTTCCGCATTCCTCTGCCTACCCCTTCGAGGATTACAGGCGTGAAGTTACGTAGTTGTTTTAATAATATTTGTGCTTTATATAATCCCATCTTAAAATATATATTTCAATGTTCGACAGAATTTTATAATGAAGGATATAAGGGCATCGAGAAATAAATTTATGTATTTTACATGACATCGTGAACTCAGCACCTGAAGTGTCTACGTTGGTTTTCGAATGAACATTGATATATAATACTTCTCCGCTCTCTCGCACCCGCATGTCATCATTCACCATCATCATCATTAGTGTTTCAGTTTTCTCCATCACACTATGTAACAGACACGAACCAGTACGTAACCAAGGAACGCTTTAGTCTTATCCTTATATGAACATTTTGAATAGAAATCGGTTTTCAACAGTTGAACGAGAAGTAACTAATAATAAAAAAGAGTGTTACCTATCAGCTACTTCGTCAGCGTGATTGATTTTTTTTTGGGTATATCGCGTTAAGTAAACGATTCACTTTACATTATATATAAATTTTACACGAATACTTTTAGTGGGAACTTGCTTTGAAGTTTCCTTTCTAACGAATGAATGTTCCTAGAAACATCTGCCACATAATTCCCGAGACCTATCGCTGTTGGCTAATGCACAGTAATGTTTGCGATACGCTATTATAATATGGTAATCAAATTAATACATACTAAAGTTTTTCAAAACATTTTTACAAAAACAAAATGTTACATTTCAATTCACATTCTAAGCTTTCGTCAAACCATTCGGATCGTTACTTTGGGCGATGATACTCGTGCAGAGAAAGCTTTAGTAAGGCACTTGACTAAAACCCAGCGAGGTATCTGTTGGATAAGTAACTATTCAAGATAAAATTATTCAACTGTTGATATCATTCCTTGTTCCATAAATGACTCACTTGCCTGTAGACTGATGAATTAAACAAGGCAGATGACAGTGACTGGATAATACTAGAAGCGGGATGATCATGGCACACCTTGAGAGAAGCCCCGCTGACGATTTGCAGTAACACTCGGTGAAGATCATCAATATATCTACATCAGTTCACCACTGAACATATGCTTCGTTTTATTAGCCTTTCATAAAAAAATGAATGTGAACCATTCACAAGACCATGATATTTATCTGGTAGATAACTTATTTCACAATGGTGGTCTTTACTTAGGTTGCTTGAATTTCTTTTCTTGTTTTTTTTTCAATATAAAAACCTAAGTATGGTTACATTAACAGACCAAATACAACTTTCTTATTAGTATTATATCGTCATGCTAGTTCCTTACGGAATAGGCAGCAGAGATCACCAAGTGTAAAGTAACTTTTTCCTTACAGATATGACATTATTATTTCACATTCATCCGTCTATATTTATGATAGCACGCTAGTATGGAATACTTCTGATTCCCCGACCTGACGTCCTTGATCTATGTAAGTCATGGTGTCAACTCTAATCATGGACATTCCTATTGTATCTGTGTTCTCAACATTTCCATTATTGATTTACGTATTCTTTTTTATCTTATTATATTCTCAATGTTTTATTTCCGCTAGCTCGTCGCAGTGTAAAAATTAAAAAATAAGCTTAAACCTTACGAACTTGCCCTAAAATAACTCTGAATAACATTGGTATAAACGCTCTTAAAAATCTATTAGCCCGACAAAAATAGGGATTTATAGATAAAATCGATTGAATCTGTAGATGCCCTTAATCCCTCCATCTGAATCGGCCTATAAATATTTATTGCGAATGGGGAGCGCAATATTAAGATATAAGCGAGAGCGGAAATAAAATCTTATAAGACAGATATGTTACGAATTAACTACGTGTATTAAAAAAGTATATGTACCTAACTGCAAAAAAATATATAAATTCAGTATTCATAAAATGCTAAATGCTAGAAAAGGCCGTAAAGTTTTTTTTACGATTTCTATTTTATCTCGTTTTAAATACATATTTTTTTATTTCAAAGTCATATGATAATAACAGAATAACTCTTTATATAACACAACAATATTTTTAAAAACAAATTCATTAAATGTTGTCGGTGTAGTTAACACCACCATTGCAAGCAGATTATTTTTGAAATAATATATACATACTACCTTCTCCTTACGTTCACTGCCATCTATCGTTGCATTTGAGAATAAAAAATATTGACCTCGTTAATGCGAACCTTTTTTCAATGTAAAAAAAAGCAAAATTAATTTAAGCTATTTATATTTTAGTATAGAAATTATTTAACAGCATTTAACGCTATAGTTAGCAATACTGACGAATATAGAGTATTCTTAATCTATTACAATGAAAAATATACACGACCTTCAAATTTCTAATTATGAAAGGAGAACTGTATCCAACAGTGCCATATTAACAGGGTTGATAACGATAAGTTTTTATGCAACCATAATGACCATATTGATTTGTTTACAGCATACAGGTAAATTTTGGCTGTACCTATATATGTTTCGAGACATACTCGCATTGCTTTCTTTTGTATATTATACCAAGCCCGAAGATATAAAATCTATTTGTGCTACATGTTGATTTGTCCTCAGATTGCTGCATCGCCGCCCGCGATCCTATCGCTGTAATTGCGGCAGATTTGTTCACTTGTCAGCGATAGCAGTTGATTGTTTGCATCATAGAGACCCTACTGCATGTGTAATTAAGGAGCAATCGACTCTTGACGTTATGAGCGTTTATTATTAACAAAATAGTTATAACGTTGATATAAAATGAAACGATGCAAAGAAATGAAACACATTTTCTTTGAGTCATTTATGATAAGGTAAGTAAAAGTAAAAAAAATCTTAACCAATGGTTACCCTTTCGTACTTAAGGGCTCTTTTTCACTTATTGTGTGCGATAAGCCGACGCCATAACTTTAGCGTCTCATACATTCGAATCCGCGGATAAGTATGGCAACAAATTATGACAAAAGTACATATTTAAAACATACTGGAAGCCGCAATATCTAACGATCATATCGAGTAGTCGTTACATGAATATCAAACCATCGTCACTTTGTAGGATTTCTCTATATTTATATGCAATTATGTAATTTATTTATATTTAGTCCCTTGAAGCATGCAATCAACCTTTTACCTCTTCAGTAAAAACACCGTGGCCGATCAAAACATATAGTAAAACATAATCTAATACAGCGTACAAAATCCATCTATGTATCCCGCTCCATAAAGTACCTATCACTCAAGAAACCTTTTTACATGATCCTTCGGTACCATAAAAAAATCATTAGCGCACCTCGCCCATAATTATCCGTCTAGACTCGGCGCTGTCCGTTCAGTGAGTTCAATGGACTAGCAGTATACGTCACATTATGTATAAATTGAGCCGTCACGACAAATTACAGGGCCATATTAATGAAAGGGGAAACTAAGGACGGTACACTAATGCTGTGGCATCGCGGACGAGTCTTCGTCACTGCCTATTGTGACGGAGTGGTTCGCACCTCGAACACTTTCTGTCATAAAACGTGATACGTACCTGTAATACATGGATATGTAAGTACAATACTTTGTAGTTCCAAACGGTACTCGCCTTGTCTATAAATTTAAATGAAAAAAAAAACAAATATTATAATTTAATTAAACCTGCCTTACGTAGAAGACAACAACCAGGAGGCTTCGCGGAGTCGCAAGCGGCTAGATTGGGAGCTAGAACTATTCCGGTTCAGCCATCTCAAGAAGGACGACGTCATGTATATATATTGCTGCTTAAAATATGAGGACGTGGGTTTGTAGGCGTTATGCTAGAAGGGCACCGGTGCATAAAAAATCCCAGAGTCCTTATAATAACGTCTCAGTAGGCGCCGAGGTGGTTTTAGTGTAGTAAAGTCAGAAATAACCCTGTATCCCTCCCAGGATATCGGGAAAATTTTAAATGTTTTCTGGCCGTAAAAAGCTACTCTCCGATCGTAACGTATGATCAAAGCATTTATTTAATTAATTATCAAGAATTAGTTATAAAATAAAAGAAAACAAATTGAATTATTTCTGATTTATCTTATTTTACCTTGCCTTAATTATTACCTTTCTTTTTATTTTACCTTATAACTCTAAAACTTTTTTCCCAACGTTACACACTATTCGTTAAAAATTCCATTTTTTTTCGCAACATTCTGCCGCCAATTGTACCTCCTCGCAAAACAGTCTGATTAGGATCTCTAATTTATGTTGAGAACTCAGAGAACTGTTAAGTAAAACGAAAAAAAAAAAAAAACTAGACGTGTACTTTCTGGCGCAATTTCGGCGAATGTGACATCAAATTTATTTTTGTGATGTTGGCAAGCGTGTTGATCAAAGTGTGGCTAAAGCGTTGGTCAAAGCGTTGGCAAGTGTTAGCGGTCTAATGGACCGCTAGTTGTGAATTCAATTCCCAAAAAAGAAAAATATCAAAGCGCCTGTTAGTCTGTATGTCAAAATGCATATATCTCGATTAACTGTTTGGTTATGATAGCACAAACTATCACTAATATTATATAATCAGATAGCCGTGTGTAGATTGTGCCGAGATATTATGATTATTACCATGCACTCAAAGGTACAAACGCTGCGTAATATAGAGCTAATCTGAAATGGGATCTCGAGTCAATCACTCAAGTCTAGATACAATATATGTTACGTTAGTTAATTCTACATATATACTTACTGGTACATAAATTCATTTGCTTCCATGAATGAATCACATTAATTGTTATATATTTTTTATATAAATTATTTTTCGCCGAACAGCTGTTAATACATAATATGAAAATGTCAATTTAATAACTTCAAATCAAAGAAGTATGTGTCCTTCGCGTCGTATTCAATATTATATTCATAAATAATCCAATATTTGTGTATTTAATCAAGGATGCGTCTGATAGTACAAGATTATATCAACATGGTGACGGTAACTAACGTTTAATCTATACAAGATTTTATTTTAAATTTTTTTATACAACATTATAAAACAACAGTGTTCCCATTTCCTTTAAATTTATAACGTTTTAAGGTTTATGTCAATTTACAACAAACCGACATTGACCGTGGCCTTCCGTACGGGTAGTTAGGATAACTGACTGAATGTGCAAGTGATGGGTTCGATTCTCGAGGTCAAGAATATGTGTTCGGTGCGTGTACATGTATGTGGAAGTATAAACCTATATTGACACGGAACGGACAAGTATTTATACAGAATATAAATATATGTACAGAAAAGCGTGTACGTACTTTAACAGGACTCACGTTCAAGCTGGACAGGTCCAACTTCTTTTGGGATCGGATGTTCTTATATGAAGTGTCACAAAATACTGTTCATGTTCAAAATGAAACTAAAATAACACTTATATAGCGCGTTATCCACGCTTTCACAAGAATACTGAAATATTATATCCCTTGTTTTTTAAATCAGTTAAATTCCCACTGGACATTGCATTGCATTTTTATTCACCAGATTATTTTTATTATTTTACTCTCCCGTTTGTTTTACTTTAACACTTTATATGCTAGGGGATAAGATTCAAATACGTAACACTAACCTGGAAAATATGAAAAAAAGAGAATGTCGATATGGGAAATAGTATTTATTGATTATTTTACAAAGTTTTAGTTGTAGAGAAAGAAATATGTCTGAGAACTTGTTAACGTTGTTTTTTATTCATGTAAAATTATAATTTATAATTCTGGATTAAAACATTTTTAGAAATTAAATAAAAAGAAATTATTGACATATCTTGATAAAAAATAGATATTATTGTTATGGAATTATTTGAAACATCTACTATGACGAAATTTTTATCATGAAAATCGTAATCAACGATTAATATAAATATGAAATTATGAATAAAAAAATGTTATTAAAGTAATATTGTTATTGTAAAATTAATACTGACGATATGACTACTTTCTTTACTGTGCTTTTGCACACTGATATAACGTTTATCGCTTTTAGTCTGACACATACGCACAAGGCCGTAGAATCGTGTCCATTAACTTTTATTATTGCTTCATAATATCTGTTTTTATAATAATCTTTACAGGTTTGAACTGGTTTCTTCTGGTGTTCAACAATTTGAAACTGGTTTCAGGCATTTTCAGACTGACAGCTTGTGTTTACACAGATGGGTTTAATTATATTCTTTTTCTTTACATGCAATATATACGTGGTACATTGGGGCAATACCTCTGCTATATTCATTCAACCGCAAAGTTACATGGAACATCACGCTTGTTATCTCCGAACAGATAGGCAAAGGAGTGTAGATCACTCCCACGTTGAACCAGTCACGTTTACGTCCCATTAAAGAATAGGTGGTAAGCCTATTGCTATGCCCTGGTCACACATAAACTCCGAGCCACTACTAGAAAATCTAAATTAGAAAATTCTTATAGTGCCCGACCGGGAATTTGAACCCAGCACCTACGTATCGGCAGTCGCCCTTGCAACCAACACGACCAACGAAGCAGTCAGCAAGTATACCGCATAGTAATTGTTATTATACAATATATACCGGTGTGGAGTACGGTCGACGATCTACGCGAATGTCAGAGGAGATCGCGTAGTATACAGGATGCGCCGCACTCACTTCGAACGGGACGGACACTAACATCTACTGCATTCATCCTAACCTCATTAAAGAATACTAACAGTCTTATTCCTGAATGCGTATAGGTTTTTTTTTGTTTTTGGTAAATAATATGATTATGCTATATGATTGCAAAATAAAATGCTCCATTGGAGACGGCTAGTATAGGTAACTAGTGTGAAGTAGGACTGTTTGCCTACTCCTTCAGGGTAGGTACTATAGGCGTGTATATATATTTCAGGCATCTGTGTGCACGTATGGTAATCAAATACAATTCGTAATTTTAAGATAATGTAAAGATAAATAATAGATTATTTAATAAAAAGTTATGATATAATTAAAAACAAAATATTTATTCACATTTTATACAAAAATACATATGTACCTGCGAGAATTGTTACGCAGAGAGCAAAATATACATTTAGGTATATGGAGATGTGTATGGGAGAGGGGAGAATACAGTTAAGTTTCATTTAGCGAAATTTCAAATAGCACAGAGTGCAAATTTCAAAATGAAATCGCCATTTCATTAAATTCATTAGGCCCACTACCACTTAATCAGTGAACATATGACCATAAACATATCGCAATGACACGATATACTGTCAACGTCAAAAAAAATATTTACGTCTCAAGTGCAATAACATAAAATTAATAAGCCTTATAATATAAATTAAATCCAGTGTATTACGAAAATAAACTTTCTCTATGTCCTCCGTGTGAAGTTCAATGGACGATATCCGCGGGTGGTGGTCCGAGTTACAACAGTTTTATGTAGCGGAAGCGATAAATGTTTATGCAACGTTACATAAAGAAAACGTAACATAACGCCTGTAATCCCAAAAGGAGATGGTAGAGGATTGTACTCCCATATCACCAGTTACATTTACAGTCCACTTAGATTCTAAGTTGGAAATCTCCAATAGTACTCCAATAGACTCGAACAAAGGACATATCGATAAGCAGTCGCGTTTACGATTCGACCCACGAGAAAGTCGATAATCGTACACAGATATATTAAAAATACAAACTCATTATATACTTCTGAGTAGAAATAGAAAAAAATAATTTAAAAAAAAAACTAAAAAAAAATACTATTGAGTTATCAGCATCAGAGAACAAAACTGGCTGTCCTATAAGAAACACGAGATACTAATATATGTAATAACATAGTAACAATAGTGCTTAGCGGTTTTATAATATATATTTATTTCCAACAAAATGATTTTGTTTTATTGTACATTGAAAGCAAATCGACCTCTACGATCTCACTGCACTAGGCGGTACCTCATGAAGAAAAGCTATGAAAGTTGCGAAACTAATGATGATATCACGAGACAAAAACGTGATTGAACCAGGTAGGTCTAGGTAGACTGGTATTTATTTAAATTTCACGTTTATTCATCTATTACCTCTGGCTCTTGTGACTTGAGCCGTGGGCGCAGATAGCGCAGGCGATAGTGGTATCGCGATCAACTGTCAAGCAGCGCGCTCGCAGACTCGGCGACGACGAATGAACGATAACTCTATTTGTTTTCGTAATACGCTGTTCTCGCTTAGGATACTGGCCCCACATCCTCGCTTCATACATAGCACACGACGAGGACAGCGATATTTAAAAAATCAACGTTCGCCTGCTGGATATGATAACGCATCAATATGTACCGTGTACTATTTATAGGATCTTTAATAGGAGTGTCAGCCTTTGCGAAAGGCTTGCCCTTAAAACCCATGTTTACTAGTCTGATGCGAATGAATTGTTGCCATATTTTCTATATTTTTCTTGTTGTGAAGTGATAACTGCCGTTTGAGCATCTATAAAAGGTGCCACCCGATAAAGTATTCCAACTCTTACACTTTGTTGTCAATAATGTTTTTTCCGCATATCGATAGAAAACAGAGCAATGGTCATTACGATTGCACTATTGCAGCGTTACTCGAACAGAAGATATCCAGGGTGACATGCTCAGGAAGATTTAATACATATTAACATTTAATTTGTAACACAATAATATAATGTATGAATATGTTTAAATGTATGTGATATCAACTCAATCTTCAAGTAGCAGTATCTGTCTGTCTACGTTCATATAAATGGAACATATGTTTTGAGAATTGTAACATATTTCCTAATCTACAGGGCTCGACAAATCGAGTGTTAAAAGCCTGCAATGTATTGCCGGCTACTTTGATAATGCAAATGTCCCGTACAACCGTGCCCATTATTTGTCAGGTGGCCCAGCTTTATACTGCTAAGTTAAATTAAAAATAAACAAGATAACTTGCTGTATCAGGTTTGTTCAATGTCCAAAGTTCTCGGCGCAAGATGGCTGACAAAAGCGTACCTTGAACGTTTTGTATAGGTGCCTTCTTCTGCTATATTGTGCATTGAAAAATGAATAACATTTTTGCTCTGACTAGATAAGACATAGGAGCCTTTGGTATAGTGTGCATCGTAGAATTAAATTACACTGCAAAATATGAAACGTAAAGTTTCGTAGCGACTGAGGTATTTTACTGTAACAACATGCTGATCTTTATTTAAATGATTGCTAAGATATAGCTAATATATTTTGTACGCCACAGGATTTAGAAAATTTATTCGTGTTTTTGGGGCTGAACAGCTCGTTTACAAAAATTTTATTTTAGGTAGGCCTAATGCATTATCTTGTTCTAATTTGAATATTATACAAATAAAAGAATATAATAATTTAATAAATAATTAAACAAGGAACTGTTTATTAAAGTAATGAAAGCACCAAAAATTTTAATTAACCAAAACTTGTAGTTAAGAATATAGTTTGCATGTGATAAGGAAATCATAATAACGAACAAAAACGCTTTTAATCCTCAAAGAGGTAGGCAGAAAAGTTTAGTACTCTCCCATGTTGCCATAAATGGACTTCGAATCAGACTTCAAATTCATTACCCAAAACTGCAAGAAAATCTTCAAGAAATATCCAATAGCATCCGATCCGCGAATCGAATCTTGGGCCACTCGATTAATAGTAATAATATAACACTTGCACCAACAGCAGCACCAACGAGTCAGTTACTCATAACTACAGATATTATAGAACTGGAAAACTTATTACAGTAACATTTCTCCATAGCACGAAATAAAAAAGACCGCACCGATGCACCTGTACCTGAGCCGGCAAACTTGAAAAATGCAATATCCACTCCGATCTACAAAGTTAAAATGACAATAACGCGAAAGAAATTATCAGAATTGTTAGCTAAGAGTTTCGCGAACAAAAATTTCAGCCGCGTAGCTATTTTAGGCATTTTCAATTACGTGTTTTTTTTTCGTCTCGTCGGAGAGGACAACTATGTGTGTGTTCAAGTTTTTTAACCGGCGTCGAGTTTTTGAACTTTTTGCCAAGTTTTAGGTAGAAGCCGGCCAAGTCCCGTGGGAAACCGCGTTTATAAACTTAGACGAAATGAACTTTGGTAGAAATGAGCCAACCGTAAGGATATTTATTTATAAGTGGCACTTTGACTTTAATGATATTATTTATATTTTTACTGTACTTTTAAATAGCTTACAGTTTTGCGTGCTGTTTTCAAGTATACACATACCGACCAATGAACGAACCAACATGGTGTTTCAATATAAATCGGTACTCCTGCGGAGTATGTTTGTAAAACTGGGAAAAAGGCAATTTCTGCATAGCTACGGTATATTTTTGGATATATGTAACATCACACCTATAATCCCAAAGAGGTAGGCAGAGGAACGTAGTAGACTTCCAAATTTAACCAGTTAAGTTTATATACAATGGAATATTGTTCAGTATATTGTCATACATCGGTCACATTAATATGTAATAATATTTTAATACTAATATATTATAATTAACCGACTGCCTCGTTGGTCGTGTTAGTTGTAAGCTCGAGTATCAATAGAGAGGTCCTGGGTTCAAATCCCGCTTCGGGTACTACTCGGAGTCTGAACATGTGCCCGGTGTATGGCAATATGCTCACCACCCATTTCATGGTGAGACGTAAAGGTACCTTATGAAACTCATTTGCCTACCTCTTCGGGGATTATAGGCATTATGTTACGTATTATAATTAAGACATTTGCAGGATATACTAAGTTGCAATAATAATCTATGAAATTAACATTACATGTAGTACAATATTTTTCTCTCAATAGGAATGATACTTAGAGATTTAACCAGATTAGGCTAATTTAGATCAAAAATTACCACTTTAATCAAATTATCGTAAAAAAAGAAATATATTTTTTAATATGACGATTAAGTCGAATAAGGAATGAACTCGTTGCTCACAATCCAAGTTAGAGATCCTGATACATAATCCACAAACATTCCCGAAGAAAGCTTCAGAAACTATACATTATTTTCATTACAAAATAATTACAATTGATGATATTGTTAGTATTAATTAAAATCGCATTATAAATAATATATTGCCCAACTTCCCCTAACCTTGTGATTAATGGCACGAGGCCTATAATCGTTAGCTTTGAATAATCAATCAGCCTAAGCTTAATTTACATCCGATATTAATTTCGAGAAAACGGCAAAACAAGCCAAATTTGTTTTTAATAATAAAATTGTATAAATATAATTTACTAAATATTGTGTATAAAATGCTAACTTAAAGATATTTTAATAATAGACGTCTGATCTTTCACGAGCGTTTATAATGGAGATGCCTGTTACATGGAAACGATACCAGATAATGCTTCTCGGCGCCATTATTCATTGGATAAGTGATTGCTTTGGAAGAAGATTTGGTCTTTAAGAAGACACGTCTAGCGGACGGTGTCCTATTGTCGTGTTATGCAATATTACAAGAATTTCGAAAATATTTAAAATCTATAGGAACGTAATGTGTAACTTCAACTTCTGCAATTAGACAACTTTTTATAAAATGAATTGCGCACTACGAAACATTAGAAATTATTAATCATTTTTAATGAAGTGATATTTTCAATTCCTGTGATTGATTTATGAAATGTATGTATGTATATATGTAATGTATGAATGTCATTTACCTATTTCGAAACAATACTGAATATTCACAA
>DWEI01001598.1:0-16272 GCA_018245875.1 Mysoria ambigua
TTTCCGTGTCTATGCCGTCCATTTTGATCTATTTCCAGCTGCGGCGATTTCAGGAGCGCGAATAGGTAAGTATAGTTACGATTTGTGATTCGATCAACGTGATACAGACCCAATGAGAAGCTTGTTGGTATTATAATAAACAATCTTTTTATAGGCTCATTTTTTTAATTCCCAAAACAATTTCAGGTTATCATAGGCCAACGTGTCTCGGTTCAAATGAATAGTAACGAATGGTTTTACGTTGCGAAATGGATGAATTCCATTTTTAAATTTTAAATTTAGAATTCGAAAGAGAAAACATAGAATCCACCGTAATACCTGAACGGTCCCTTTGCCATAGATAATAAATATTTTCTAACCTCAAAGATACTTTTAATATTATTGATCAATAATTAATTGCACGGTGGCATAATTAATAATCAATAATTAATTGCATGGTGGTATAATTAATAATCAATAATTAATTGCATAAAATACATATTTACAACCAATTCAAGTATATTCTATGCACGTGCTGACGGGCTGGCCAGCCGTTTACTAGGTTTCCGCGTCGTAACGACTATGGGTAAAATCTATATGAAAATAACATGGTAAAATCTATATAAATATAACATCTAACAGGCACGCGGGCCAAAATAATACACGTGTTCTCGCACACATGCTGATCGAACTTCATGGAAATCCATTAACAAGCTGTTTAACTGTGGCCCCGGCAGTATACGACAGCTCATTTCATCAACTACTTCACATTTGGTCAGATCACGTCCAATGCAAACACAATCGAACAATACACTATGGTTGAAAACCTCTTGCGACGATAAAATTAAGTTATTTAGAAATGAGACAGCGATCGGTGAGATTATTACAATTTTGTGACAAGAATAATAACAGCATAATATCACAAAATGATTATAAAAATTACAGTACACTGGTTCGTAGTGGTAGTGGTTCGTACTCTGCCTACCTTGTGAGGTGCCTGGCGTTAAGTTATAATCACAAAATAAACCAAATTCAACTTGGGCCCTTAATATTAAGGAAATAGAGGTATAATATTATTATTCGATTCTAATTTTAAAAAGCAACCATAGAATATTATTTATAATTAAAAATTTGAACATTTAATATTACTCGAAAGCAAACTAAGCCAATGACTACGACACCTTACTTAAAGATGTCCTTGAACTTAAAAAAACACAATAAAAATGGCGACATAGTCGCGAATATAAAATAATTGAAATGTTAATATAAAAAATATAATCATAAATGTATTTCGAATCAGAGACAAACACTGTAATTCTTAAACATTCATGAAATTTACACGACACGATCGCTGCCTTATCTCCAAAAAAAATACCGACAATTTCTCCTATAAAAATTAAACTTAACAATCACTTGTAAGTAAACAACGTAAGCACTGCACTACGAGACTTATCTTCGCCGGAGTGATACGACGTATCGAGACGTGGAAGTCCACGTTGGAACATCGGCTGCGGCACGATGCATGAGACGTAGCGTTTTGTTCGCGAGCGAGCGAATCGTACTCTACACAGGGGGTGATATTATTGTAAGCACATATTTTGAGCCACATTATAAGATTCAAACCAGCGTGCGTATATAGAGTTCAACCGTGGAGGTCAACTTAAATTGTTTTATTTATTTCTTGTTTGAATAACGCTTTATTGTGCAGCGCGCGCCAAATTCTAATTGACCGTTCACTTCTATCTAAATGTAAATTTTTAGCACGCTTTTATTTCTGTATCATTTAAGTAAGAATGAATGGCTTTCGGTAATATCTATCTACCCCAAAGAGACCCAGCTTGATGATATCGTTCACAAAATAATAGTAACCGTCCTCAGCGCATCGTATGCCATATTTACGAAGTCAAATCTAAGTAATTCTATTCCTAGCATATCTGAGTGTGTATGGAAAAATAGATCTAGAAATTTTAATTGATTGCAAAGCACATTTTGGAAATGATGTATATGAAGAAGCTTAGGATGAAATATTGGAAAGTAATCTCTGGGACATGTACTCAATAAATTGATTTCATTTTGATTTTGTCTATCAGTTAAATCTATGGAAACGATATATCGGGAAACTTGAAATGTTAATAACAAAAATCATAGCGATTATTTAATATGATACCATTATATACCACACGACAATGGATTTCGATAGTCGCAAGGATTAATAAAAATACTTTACTTCAATATTTATTTATGATTTCGGCCTTTATCTGATAAAATATCCATTTATAATGTTCAGATACAAATTTAATCCCACTGTTGGGTAAGGATTACCGCACCCGCTTCAGGCGCGAGTGTAGCAAGACTTATATAACGGTTATATACTTACATATGTTCATGTATTATATATATACTATTAATCCCGGATACGTGGTTCGTGAGAGTATACAAGTCGTTCCCTACCATATTTCATGCCTCATTCTTTAGATATTTATTTTATAAAATGTACATATTTATGTGTGTACAGATATAAGACCGACCACAATAATATTATATAAGACGATATCACGATGCTTCTTGTGTAATATCCTTTATTTTTAGGCGGCTGACACACGGACCCCGACATAGCGCGGCCCACTTTTGACGCCAGTTAGCCGATAAACGACATGTTTGTATCGAAATTGACGTTTAAATAGATAATTTAACACCCAACACACATCAGAACAGATTTTGACGGTCTGAATTAAACGAATATTAATATTAACGTATATTAATACGTGGACGCTCGTGTATTGAGCCTCGTGTGCTAACATCTGGTTCAATACAATACAATAACATTAATATTTAAAACATACCTCTCATAACTTTATTTGTACTACATTTTTCAATGTACGTAAGCCGTAAGTAATTCGTGTAATTTTTCAGCAATTATTCGCGTAACGGTTAGATGATTTGGTTACATTGTAATATTATGTATGATAATATAAGAAAACCGATACCGGTAATACAATATGATGACTCGAGAGATTTGTGTCCGGATCGTTGCCGAGTCCTTCAATACTGGCTACCCTCTTGGCATACAGGCGCGAAGGTACGAGATAAATGTTTATGCATCTATATGTTTTTTTTTTAATCGTGGGGAACTCCGTCATGGACACCACTGCGCCACGGGTAGACGCAGATGCTTATGTCGGACTCCTACATCGCAAGCCGGACGTCCGACCCCCGCCTCTGACGCCCGGATGTCGGCCATGGTGGTGGACGTCGGTCGCTCGCCAGACGTCCGCGTCCGACCGTCCTGCGACCGATCAATCGCGGCTGTTCGGCTCATGTATCTACATGGTGCAAAGTGTAAATTTAATATACATATATTAAGATTCATGTTAAGTATTTACGTAACAGTCAGGACCGAAGAATAATTCATAATTTTTTCCTGAGTAATTTTCTTCTTGTTAAGAGGGTGCAATTACACACCCTTGACTTCCGCCCACGCCTATGATAATACCTGAACAGTAACGATTATCGCGAGACTAGACGCAGAATGACGCACATCAAATGATACAACATTATAAATAATGCACAGATACCCTAACGATATCTCCCTCAAATATTACGAAAAGTTTCAATTTCTTATTAACGATAATATCACCTTAGAACGGCTCACGATATATACATAATAATAATAACCGTATTTCTGCAACAGGCAAACAGCGAGGCGACGCCATTAGCACCCAACTGCCGCATCGGTGCGGAAATGAACGTAATTATAGGTAAAGGTTTGCGTTCCACCGTCCTCGACCACGTCGCGCGTGACCCTAGCATTACCCCCCCCCCCCCCCCTATTAGACCCTCCCTGCTTTTCTTTGAGACAATTGCCCGACATTTCCATGTTTGTCATTGTCTATTATTACCAATTTCCATGAATATCTTTGTGACACGTGAAGCGCACATCGGGTGATGTTTTCCGGTGTCATTATCGAACATTTGTCTCCATCGAATTCTCGTTGCAAAATTTTGAATTCTAGTTTACAAAATAATTTCAATAATATGCAAAATTGGATTTCTTTAGATATTAGTAGAAAAGGGCCATCATTAGGTACACCTGCTATAAAAGCTCTCGCTCATTATCTTGCTTTATGGAAGGCCAGCAAGTTAATTGAACATAATAATGTAATATCACACCTGTAATCCCCAAAGAGATAGGCAAAGGAATGTAGGTTACTCCCAAATATCACCGGTTGCGTTTATGTTTCACAATAAAGTAGGCGGTGAGTCTATTACTATACACCACACACATATCCAGATGCCAATCCACTACTAGAAAATGTAAATTAGAAAAATTTTGTAGTGCTGGTTACTGCTGCCTACATCAAACAATACTGTTCCTGTGGAAATAACCCTGTTGGTGTCAGTATAAATTGACTTGACAGGAACCTCCCCTGCCCTGCCTTCCTGAGTCGAGAATCATAGAAGGTTAAACAGAGCATATACTTTCTATCAGTGACATATATGTAACACAAAAAAAATTGTCTGTATATTACTTTTGAAATATATCAATTTTTTTTTTTTTTTTATTTATTTATATCTTTTCCACTTAGAATCTTCAGAGATCACTTGTGTACGTCAAAGGAGGAGTGTCAGAAGGACCCAACTCAACATGTAGTGGATATTGAGTTAAGCCCCTTTGGAAACACTCCTCGACTTAAATCTAATGATTCTACGAGAGTTCCAAATGCGCCCTGGTCTGAGAAGAACTCACAACAAACTCAGCCGGGTATTTTTTATTGTGATCTCTGTTTCACAAATTTCCTTACTACAGTATATAGAGCAATTCATTCCCAAGCCTGCTTGTCAATAAGATAATCCTTTACACTATAAGAGTATTTCTTAATTAAAATATGTTTAACAATAGTTTTAAATTTATTAAAAGATGAATTTGAGATATTAGAGGGAAGCTTATTGTAGACTCGTATACAATTACCCGAAAATGAATTACCTATTTTATGGAGCCTAGTAGTCGGCAAAATAAACTTATCTTTCTTTCTTAGTATTTAAGTTATGTATGTCACTACGTTTTTTAAATTTATTAATGTTCTTAATTATAATGTTAATATATCATTTGTAAGCATTTTTTTTAAACTGCATTTGCTAACAATACGTCTACTTTGCAGTCAATGTCATCTAGTGAACCACAATAGATATTTCATATGAATAATCACAAAAAAACAACATCTATTATCATTACAAGTCTGTGACAGTAAAAAAATGAATCTATATGTATAATTATAAAGCCCAATTATTGTTAATGGTTATTATTTGGTACAGTGATTGAAAATAATATAGGTATTTAGATAAAAATAACATAATATGTTTAATAACACAAAAAAAAATTTTTCTTAAATTTATAGAAATCAAGAAATTTACATATAACATGGGAGCAAAAGATAAAAATAAAATAAAAACATGAATTTGAGATTGTCAAAGAAATGTTTACACAAAAAATAATCAAAACTTACAAATTTAAATGTTACTTTTTACTTATAACAATAGTAAAACCTACTCCCAGCATCATTTAATCAACATTTCAATTTAGGACCTCGTTACGGACCAGAAATACGTAATGAAGTTCGAAATAAATTGTTTTGCGTCGTCAACATCTCGTGACTAGTTTGATGGTGCTCAATTAATAAATAATTATAGTTAGACAAAGTGCGTGGACACTAAATAATAAAAAATGTAATATAATGTCGTTCTTACCTGATAAACTGGATATAACAATTCCAGGAACAATAAAAACGGAGTTTGAAAATGCGTGTTCCAAAGGCCCATCTTGGCCACCACTGAGATCCACCATTTTTGAGAAATACTGCTATGAACACTATATAATACTGATGCGGTGTTTAAAACTAATTGCTTCAGATCTATTACAAGCGCATTATTAAACCTCCTTTATAATTTTTAAAAGAGATATGTAGAAATTTCAGCGAAAATTGGATGACATCTGACAATAACAACATTTGACAATGTTGACATTTAACGCAGTAGTGTTGAAACTTTGTTGTATCGGTTTTTGCTAGGAATTATTAGAGACGCGAACGACCATTTGATATTAGATGTTAAAGAGGAATGTGCGATATAACCAAAATTTGTTATATCATCTTTAAAGGCAACAGGGCGAATCTAATTTAAATCATGCTTACGTTATTAAATAAAAAAGTGTACTGTTATGTACACTGTATGTAGAACAATTTTTAAAGCTTGCAATTCGGATCGACTTATAAAGTAACAAATGAAACAACAAGTTTGTAAACATAATATTTATTGCTGAAAATACACAGTTATGTATATTATCTTTTGGCCTTAAATTAACATTAGTGTACACAATACTTAAAACATATTCCACTAATGAGATATAGCGATACAACAGTTTATTATGAGCACTAATATACACAGTTACGATAAAAATCTCTTACATTTATCAGGAATAAAAATACGTAGTTATTCAAATAAAATATAATATTTACGGAATGTTGATTGCTTAAAGCTACAATGCCATTCTGTATATTGTGAATAAATGATCTGCAAACTGATATGTATAAATATTAAAATACTCGCAAAAAAAATCAGTCGATTTTGGAAAAAAATTGTATAAAATTTGAAGCACCTCACCTTGAAAGAATTATCACAGAATGTTTTGAGGCGATCTCCAAATCTCTCGAACGAAATAATTTTAGTCCTTAATTTCAAAATACTCATTCAAAATTCGATCCAAATTAGTCACAATATGTATCGAATTATAATCTTAAATACCTAGTACTGATAATTCATGTGTATATTATTGTAATTTATTATATAATAGGTATTAACAAGGCACTTTCGGAATGACATTGAGCATTAAAATTCGCTTGTTAACAATGTTGACAATTAAATTCCTTATTCAATTCGATAATTATAAATAGCATAGCAATGTTTCGTCACATTACCGGTAAAATTGCAGGCCACATAGCGAAATATATGTCGCTTTAATAAAAAAACAACAACAAAAGAACATATTCCCGCCATGTTACGTAATTAAGCAGGAAGAATATTTGTATTTCGTATATTCCAAGTTGAGAGCTTGTATATATGAACTTTGACCTCTTCCAGTATATCTCAAGGTACATGATAATCGGATGATTAACAAAAGACAAGACCATTAACTCTTAACTCTTGTGTTTAGTTATGATTTAACATAGTTTATTATGTGGTATGTTTAATATCACTGTTAAAAAAGGGTACATTGACATCTATTCAGTTATGTGGGCTGCTAATAAAAAAATGAGATTCTTACAAGGTCTCGGTTAAGAAGAAGCATTTATAGATAATATTTCTTACATAAGAAATTCAAAAACACCATACAATCTACTATCACGGACTCACCAGATCGTTTGTAACCAATAATGGCAAAATATCCTCAACCGTCGTTTCGGTTCAGAAAACACTTAAAAATACATCCGAAATATATTCAATTAGTATAACATTAATATTTTATGACCAAAATATTGATTGCATCAATTTAAAAATAAGTTTTGTGAACCAAATCGAGGATTTCCAATCGTTACTATTATCTAAAATTTTATCTATTAAATTTTATATAATTGCCAAACAATTTAATTCTTCTTCAAGGGATCTAAGTTATCTATTGAAAAATCGTCGTTTCCAAACGTGATCCCTCTGCTGAATCCATCCTGTAGGATACAAAACATCAATTTAAAATTTATGTTTGAGGAAACACTCCTATGCGATTTAAGCAATGCTTTACCCACTTAAAACTAAACTATATTAATACATTTTTTATTAACTAATAAAAATATTTACAAATGGCACGAGCATTTTACTTGATATTAAATGGCAATACAATATAATGAACTTAATTATTATAACAAATCTTAGCTCAGTGCTTGTTCACTAATGTATGAGTTATTAATTTCTTGTGGCTGGATTGTGACACTATATTTAATGGTACCAAGTACTGTATACAATGTTTGAAACGATTTCTTGGAGTGTGACAATGTAAGCAAATACTAGCCGAAATTCATGATTAGTTATGTTGTTTTTGCATATGCTTGAATTTCTCCGCCACTTTTTAAAATATACTCATATCATTTGATATCTTAAATGAATCTGGCAGCCGACTTACCAATTATAGATCTGTTAAAAATAAATCGACATATTACTATTGTGATAACAATTATTATATTGTACGATAACAAATTATGCAAGCTTAAACTTGCACTGAGACAATTCAATGCAAAATAATATTGTACTGGCTGCATGCACTGTCGTTCGTGTGTTGGATTTTTAAGTCGTACGTAAAATTTACTGCAGTGGACTGACCTTCATCTCCGAAATAGTTTTGTCTAGGAACCCATTAAAGCTGCTATCCAGCTCCACCGTCTGCTTCTCGCTGAGGTTGCCGAAGCCGTTGAACGTGTTGCCGAACCCGTGGCCGAAGATGTTGCCGGCCTTCTGAGTGTCGAACGGGTCGTAGCCGGTGAGTCCGTTCGTGAACGACGTGTTGGTGCTGTTGAAAACCGACGTTTGCAGATTGAAGTCGCTTATGTCGTAGTTCGGCTTCGGCTGGGCGAAGGGCGACGCCACCGCGCGGCCGCTCGGCGGCTGCTGCGGCGTCGAGAACGGCGTCGAGCCGAACAGGTCGCTCCCGTTGATGGCTGGGTGCGCTTGCTGTTGCAGCTGCGGCTGTGCTGGCGGCGACGCCACTTGCTGGTGGTGCGCAATGGATTGGCGTTTGGAAGCTTTAGGTGGAGGTGCCACTGGAAGTGGAAGATTTATAACGTTAAGAACTCCATATTAATCGATTAATTTTTTAAGTGATGTTTAAAAAATTATAAAACTGAGAAACAAAATTAACATTTTGATAAAAATTGACTGCCTTGTTGGTCGTGCAGGTTGCTTGCGCAACTGCCGATCGAGAGATCCTGGATTCAAATTCCGAGTCAGGTATTACTAGGATTTTTCTAACTTACAGTTTCTAGTAGTGGCTCGGAATTCGGATATGCGTCCGGTGTATGGCAATAGGCTCACCACCTATTCCATATTAGGACGTAAGCGTAACTGGTGAGACGTGGCGGCGTTCACTCGTCGCCCGACTGCCTCGCCGGCTACGACTACATAGCAGTGTGTGGGGCGCGCTACGCACACAGCGGCGGCGGGCTGGCGCGCGCCGGCGCCGCGCTGGCGGGCGGCGCGCCGCGCGGCGCCTCCGCCTCGAACGCGCGCGGGTCGAAGTCTGGAGCGGAGAGCACGAGTTACACAACAGTTACACAACACACGGTATTTGATACAAACAATGTGCATAAATTACAATTAAAAATACAGGGGGGAATAACTATTCTAGTTGCTATATAACATATACATTTTGTGTAAATGAATGCGTAGTATTTATTATGCTTGTGCAAAAAGTATTTGTAAAATATGTGTTGCCAGGGCTAAAATACAATTAGCCTTGTAAGCCATAGGCAGTAGGCTATGCTGTGCTTTGTCTTCGTTGATTCAAAGTACATTTGTATATACTTTATAATAAGGCATTATTTAATTGAATTTAACGTTAGTATCGCCACTCACCACTGTCGGAGTCGGAATTCAAAAGCAACCCCTCTAGTTTTGTTCCCACTACGGGGTTCTTGTTTGATGACAAATCACCTAACAGCTTTCTGAAATCAAAGATGGCGTCTATTATAAACTGGAAACATTCATTTTACACAAATATAGAATTAGCAATTCTATATACACATGTATTTTACCTTATCTATTAATATATTATTGTTAATTAAGTGTTTATATTTGACAGTATTGTCCAAGTTCACAAACATGGCGTGTTTAATATTTTCGCGTCACACCATTAATCAACAAAATAGAACACTACGCATATCGCCCCACGACAGCACATACGGCGATAGTGTTGGGAACAGTTGGGTGGTCGAGGCGAGCGCACTGACCCGGTCCCGGCGCTGCGCTGGCCGTCGTGCGCGGGCGGCGGCGTGGGCAGCAGCAGGCTGCTGTCGTGGCTCGAGTTGAACGTGTCCGTGGAGTGGTGGGACAGCGCGTCGGCGCCTGCGCGGGGGACGAACAATTGTACTCGTGTGCGGCGAACATGTTGTACCGATATCATGTCAGCTCCCCGACGGGGTGGACTGTGGGCACTGAGTGCTGGGTATCTCTCGTCTTTACAGATCTGGTGTTAAAAAACGACGAGAGTAAACATTTCATTAAGTTCAATAGCTTATATTACTCAGTCTTTAACTCTAACATGACTCAAGCATGTCTACTAGGGAGACATGTAATGTTTATTCGTGCGAGCGAGAGGGCGCGTGCGAGCGAGCGGGCCGGACGCACCGTGGTCGGCGGGCGGCGCGGCCGCGAGCCCGTTGGCGAGCAGCGCGGCGAGCTGCTTGTCGAGCTCGGCGGGCGGCTTGTACTCCGCGATGTCGCTGAGCTGGTGGCGCGCCAGGTACGCCGACAGGTCGTCCTTGTACGTTATCTTTGACAGCTCCTGCAATATACCACACGTAGCATTAATCTTCATGCTGGGCATGCAGGTTGGAAATCAAATAAAAAATAAGATCTTATAATTAATCAGACATGAATCAGAATGTGCGTTCTCTAAGTTCTCGTGCGTAGCTAATGATTATGAAGCATATACGATCTCATATATACGTGTATATTTGAAATTTCATATTCTGTCACAGAACAAGTAGGTACTTGTTTTTATTATACAAATACCTCTACGGGAATTGAACTCGGAACTACCACATTATATTTTGACACATATGTATAACTCATGTGCTGACCAGTAAACGATTTTTGTACGCGTTCATCTGCAGCTCAAGTTTCTTGTTCTGGAGTGTGAGCTTCTGCATTTCTATGTACTTGCCGTTGTCGCTCAGGAACCTCCTGGAACACCGTCACAACGAAACATATACACACACACACACTATCACACATATGCACACATAAAAAAACGCCTGTGAGCCCTGAAGAGGCGGACAGCGGGGTGTGAAACACTACATCAAGCGGCGATCCACTAGCGTAGCGATACGGCATCGATACCGCACCTTAAGAGCGCTGTTGCACCCGATGGTGTCGTGTCGCAAGGGCGACTGAATGTTAGTAGCGATGTCAGTGTCGAGTCCATCACTTCTGCTGACCACTAAGCGGTGGCGCCTGCAGCTGGGCGTTTGATTGCTTCGTCCTAATTGCAGGGGAAACCGACGCTTGTTGTAACATGATAGCATAATGTACATACGCCTTTATGTACACACAGCCAAAGTAACCTATTTATATAGGAGCATTATTTATAATTAATAACGACAAGTTATGACATAATATTATATCTTCACGCCGGCAGCTACAGGGTAGGCAGACAGCACTGCCTGGTTGCGCGGCCGCCGCGCCGATGCATGGTGGACGTATGTGCGAAGTGCACGCACCTGTACGCCAAGTCGAACGCCTGGCCAATGGTCAGCGTGATCTCGGACGCGAGCTTCGTGGATATGAACACGAAGCACTCGTGCCTCTCGGCCGCGCCGGCGTCGTGGCCGTTCATGCCGTTCACGGTGCTGCCGCCTGGAGACCAACACTACTTGTTTTCATTTCAGGGTAGTTTATAGATAGAATTTTAGAATGCAATATTCGTAGAATATAACACAAAATAATATTGCATAGAAAATAGAGAAATTTGGCCACCATTAATATTTTTATGATCGTGGTAGTAATTTAAGAAACGTCACGTAAGAGAACTACCCCATTTCATGGAAACAAATATTCGACTGCGCAACTTTATCTTCAACAGGTGGTAACATGTTTTAAGGGGAAGTATTTAAACAATACGCCCTTAGAGGGAGGGTTAGCGTAACATGACCCCGCCCTCGGCCCTGCTTTCAGCACTAGTATTATTTGACCTTTGGCGCACCTTTGGCGATGAACGAGAAGTACTTCTTGGCGCCCTTGTCGTCCGCGCAGTACGATATCCTGTGCAGCGGGAACTGGTACATCACGTTGTTCGTCCTCGGCTCCTAGAACGGACATTGTCGAATGTTAGCGAGCAATGATAGTCAGGGTATTGGGTTCGAATCTTGGCGCGCACATTTCGACAAACATGTGTTTTAAAACCGAATGTCACTCGCTGCAACGTCGATGGAAAAAAAATTTAATGTCCTCTGAGATGTTAGACGCTAATCAACTGATACTGGACCAGCGTGTCAATGTACAGTCTTAACTTTCTCATCCTGAGAGGAGAGTATTATGGAAAACGACCATCATCAGCCTGTTGAGCCCACTCCTGGTCATAAGTCGCTCCTGGGGGTTTCTGTCAAAAATCCCAACGCTCAGTTTGCGGGTGGAGGATCTCGAGACACTGCTCGCGACTGCACTGATGTCCGGTGACGGCCAGGCCCTAGAGCAATATCCAGGCAGGATGCTGACGGTGCCAACATTGGAACGATAGTAGGGTCAAGATGCCACCACGCTGGCCAAGTACGGCTTAGCAGACCGTCAAATATTATGTCAACGTGTGCCAAACTTCTATTTACTTGTACATATTGTTGTGTACATAAGCGAGCAGCTCGGCGCCCGCGAGTGGCGCAAGTTAGCTTATTATACAACAGACGGCCCGCGAGCGCCGGCGCCGAGCCGCGCGCTCGAGCAAGCGCGGGAAGCGATCACGCTATGGTCGGCGACGTCGCTGATCTGATCGCGGCGGCAGGCTCCGTGGGAAACGTGTACCGGTCATATGTATTTTAAAAATATATATTCAACAGCGCATGTGCTGAGTACCGTAAGTGACTTAATTTGGGCAGGCCAGTCGGTGGTACAAGATTAAGTTGGCAGGAGCCAGGAGAATCTGTTGGGGTAACGTGTGGCAAGGTCGTAGGGGGGAAACTGTAGAGCAGAAGGGAAAGTGTAAAGCAGCAGGGGAAACGAAGGGGTTGAGGGGAGGAAAAGAGGAGTGGACGAATCCAGGCCCATAAAGCGGAACGCTAAAATCTAAACCACAGAGTTACAGGTGAGACGTGAATTATTACAGGGGGTAGTGACGTATTAAAACATAATTGTAGATACGTCACTTCCCCCGTAGATTTTAGATAAGCCGTTCACACGAACTGAACTGGCGCGAAGCGAGCGGCGAAGGATGTAGATACCAATTATAAAATGTTCTTTTCATTACGGACTCTCGTTGTCGTCTGCAACTCCATTCTAGTTACCATTTACCATTATTTACCATCGCCGACACCGTCATCACTCATCACCATCGACATCATTATTATATTTATCATCACATACACTTATCATATCCACCGTCGGACATGGGTCTTCTCACAGAATGAGAAAGTTATGCCCTTTATATAAAGGCAAAGCATTGTTGTTTACAAATTATTCCTATATATTAATAATTACCTTTACTGGGTAAGCAGAGAGCATTAAGTGTCTGATATTGCTATCCTTGATTTATTTAATTGATGTCGTTTTTTAATTATATCTGGCTACTGTGATAGAATCGTCTCTAGTTTAAGATGAGATGACTGTGTAAAATTGATTGCAAAATATTTTTAATAGTTTTTATTACATTACTACCTAGACACTGGTAAGTCCTTATATACTGATGTGTACATAGGTGATGAAGACATATTTATTTCACACGAAAAGATATGTGTATTTTTGTATACTTTTTTAACCTTCCATTTATTAATTTTTTGCCATCCATCGACAATTTAAATTCTCTTTGAATTAAATATGCTCACAACAATTGCCATCGGTGTGGTAATTGTTAGAATATATTTTTTAATATGTTATTCCAATTTTAAAAACAAACGAATTAGGTTCGAATTTCTACAACTATATGATACTTTAATTTACTTTAATTGATAATAGTCTCTAAGCAAAAGCGGAATTACTTGTATAAATATAATCACTGCGAATTAACCAAAGCAATTTATAAACCATTACCGTTGAGAAACAACGTTCAAGTAAAAATAACGGAGCGTTACAGTCAAACACAAATAAAATGAGTGTAGCGAATCGCGTTCCTGGTTACAATGGACATGCAAATGTATGTATGAGGACGGAGCACACATATGACTAAAACATATTTGTCTGACGCGACAACACTTTTATTAGAGAATTTTAATGCTGAAGAAACCCAAAATGAATATTACTTGAATGTTTTACTCATAATTAAAAATAAAAGCTTACAACCGTATACCATCTCCATTATAACACAATTTAGAATAAATAACGATAAGAATTTACAAATTTATTGGGAATTTTTCACTCACAATGTGTCTGCGTTTGTATACGTTTAACCATAGCGATAGTTCAAGTACTCAGAGTAATAAATTAAGTAGTGTATATAATAATAGTTAATATAATATCAATTAACAATGATTAATAATTAAAACCCGATTTCTCCAAGCACACGGACATAAGGAGGACAATAACAAAAACTCTCGTGTGTCACAATTTTATCGAAAATTATATTGTTACTGTCAAAATGGTCTCGTGCGTCGCGCGGGCGTGTGCGGGCACCCTCGCGTGCGATTACGTGGGCCAGAGAAACTCATCGTTCAATTTAACTAAACCACGCCGCGTGTTGGTTAATTATGTAAACGTTTACACTGGGGACGCTGTAACGCATTCGTATTCACTTATTAATATTGTTTTCTATTGTTACATAAAATCCTAAAAGATACTAGGAACGAATGGACGTATGAATGATTAATAAAATAATTTTCTCGAATATTTCTGTGATCGAGTTATAGGTAGATATACATTTGAGGGCACTAAAACAGGAGATAGGAAATTAAACAATTCTTAATCGATTAATTCATATGAATTTCTTGTCAGACCGAATCGATAACGGTCCAAAAAAACTTTCATAAATGGATATAGTTATTATCACTATCGTATTATCACGCCAAATCCCTTATAGGGCAGGCAAAGAGTACCGAGTGTCAAATATCTGCAACCTTAAAAACATGAAATGCTTTTTGTATAATAAATGCACATAGCCGTATTTATAAATCGACCTTGACAATGATCGCGTGGTCTCTGCGGGCATTTCACAAATTCCGCAAGACGCGCCCAAATCCGGAAGTCGGCAACACGCACGCGTGTACCGGAAGCAGGTAATAAACACGACCGGAAGGAACTTGAACGATTTGATGAACACTTAAAACGTAACTTTATAGGTAACAATTGGGATTAGTGTTTGTTGTTTTGTACGTCAAATTGAATTGAATCCAGAACGTCCACCTACTACCCAATACTTCGATGGATATTTTTGCGAATCTTCAATTATAGGATGCCACGACTGTAACTCGTAAGACGAAACTAAAACGCAACTTCACCCCTGCAATCCCCGAAGAGGTAGGCAGAGGGATGCGGGACACTCCCACGTTTCACCGGTCAATTGATTATTGAAATGTTTTAAAAAAGCAAAATCACTCCTGTAATCCGTAAAAAAGAAGGCAGAGCAGGTGGTGATTCTGTCAACAACCAGGAACTCTAAAGTAGAAAAATCCTATAGTGCCCGATCCGGCACTTGAGCCTCTAGGCCTCTAGGTCATAAGTCACGCTAACTATTTATTATAACTTGACCGACGGGACACTCTAAAATGAAATTAATACATCTTAATGTATTTTAATATTTCATTGCTTATAAACATCAAGCGAGTGGTTTGACCACCATCGGCTCAATTAAAACTCAAACTATCCATACCCTATAACTATTATACGAATGCAAATCTGCTCCGTCTGGTACATTAGAACGCTGATTCTACTTGATACGATCAAATATTTAATATTTTGATATCCCTGGCATATCTCATACCGTGTGCAGTGCCTCTTGGTTAGGTTACATTTGGCAATATTCTAATGTCTTAGTATTATATTTCGCAAACATGTACGACGAGTTCCCCAGGAACACTAAACATTTGTGACTGGCCACTGACGATTTAGAGAAACGTACGCGTAACTGGAAAAGAGGTGACATTGTGATATAATAAAAAGTGAAAACATCGCTGAGCGCCCACTGCGCCGTTTTTGTGTATCGCGCGTGTTCCGCCTCTTAATAGAACTGTGCCGTTATATATGTACACTACACGTGTTGGTGCGGTGACTAATGTATATGACATTTTTCTTTTTTATTTTATTTCATTTCATTTATTTCATTTTGAACATAAGATAATGCACAAATACAAAATTGTTTGTAAACGGCTGCAATAGTTAAAAGGAAACTGTGACGCAGCC
>DWEI01001599.1:0-16271 GCA_018245875.1 Mysoria ambigua
CAATAAACAAAGAACAAAAATATATACTCGTACATAAAAACAGCAGAAAGTGGACGGTACACAAAAGGCTTTACTTTATAAGGAGAACGTAATAACTAGGGTCACGCCTGTAAATTCCAAAAAGGTAGTCAGAGCAGTCTAGTAAATTACCACGTTTCACTATGTAGTATTAAGTCCCACAAATAAATAGAGGGTGAGCCTATTGCTATGTTCTGGGCATAAAACCTGACTCAGAGCCTTTATTATAACTTTATCTATAAATACCCTACAACTTCTCAATGCGGAATTAGAACCCAAGACCATTTTACATATCTCTATCTTGCAACCACTCGATTAACGACGCAGTGAATTACATAATATGTAAATTCTGTAATCGAAATGTAAATATTATGTAAATTCTTATTCTGGATTTTTTCTGTATATAGACATGAGTTGTGTCAAATCTTACAATAATATTATGGACAGTGTAAAAAATATATTCGAGTATTAGTACTAATATATCCACACGTACGTAACGAAGATTATTAAATTATTTTCAGATATTGAACCGAGTCATGCCTGTTTATATTTATGTACCCACTGACAATGCCGCCCCTACGTGATAGGACTGTGAACCAATCATTGTTGTTACATAACTACGTACAATTGTACCCGAATATTGAATTAACAATTCGTTTTCATTGACAATTATAATGACGCGACATCACAATGCTAATATTGCACAACTGTCATTCATTGTATTCAAATGTGCTACGTATGTTTTGGCCGAAGTAAATGTCATGTGTATCTGTTCAATCGTGATGCACGCGTTAATGATGTTCCAATGAAACTGAAATATAAAATCATCGTGTTGATCATCGTCATTATCGGGCGTCACTAGTGGCCATAAGTGTCACGGACTGGGCGCAATGACGTTATAATAAAGACTCAATTGTGGTTAGGTGTTAAACTGATGCAATGTATAGATCTATGTTACATGTAAAATTAAACTATTTTTATACCAACTATCTGTGCCGACAATTTGCTTGCGCATGAGTGTTGATATTATATGAGGATTATGGAACCGAGTAGCCAAGATGTTGCCATATAACTTTCTGTATCTTTCAATAAAAATGATTTTAAAATGAATTCATCTATTCCGGAAATGAGACCGGATCAGAAAAAGACAGGCTAGCAGTTTTACTTGTGTCTCGGAGTCTGTAAACGTGCCCGGTGCATGGCGATAGGCTCACCACCTGCTTCGTTCTGGACGTAAACGTAAACGTAACGTGTGAACCGTGGCAATGCGCTGCACTCCTTTGCCTGTATCTTCGAGAATAACTGACGTGATGTTACGTACGTACTTACATACACTTCAAAATACATAATTGTTCGGAAATTACAGACAGACACTTCAATTTTATTTATATGTACCTATAGATTACGCATTAACAGTATACGAACAAAGGAGTGATAAACGAGTTTGTCGCTGTTTGTTTATATTTCTTCTAATATCTTTTTTTGCTCACCGTGTCTCGTCACCTCCATAAATCATAATAACCAAATGCCCAGATAACACATTAGTCCAAATAAGCTAACATTTTCCCGTTAATAAGAAAAACATAATTTCCTTCTACCAACATTGCGTTAGTCCCGCGAGGAATTGAAGGAACTCATTAATAGGATTAAGTAAATACGATAACAGGCCGGCCGCAGCCAATTCAATGGAATTATTTTGAACAGTTGATAAATATTTTACACAACAAACGTAACTCTGCTAAATAAATCCATTCCGTACGATTGTCCAAAACGAAGTTGATACTAATTGGATCAAACATTTATATTTCTTAGCAATAGACGTTCCGGTATCTGGAAATGCAGATGAACAATATTTGAGTATTTTCGTTCCGTTTGCAAATGTACCCATTTGGAGGCATTGATCAATAAGTCAAAGGAAATCCTCGAGAGTTAGAAGATAAGCCGAAGAACGTACAATAAATGTTAAAAATGTGCAGTCCTGTTTGAAAAAAAAAATCGAATAAAGATTTAAAAATTCAGTACACGGAAAAAGTTTGAGCTTTGATAGGAACTCCATTGTTTTCATGGTCCACAAGTTTCCTTTTCATCCAGGAAACCGGAAACCACTTAAAAGCGTCAATTATAAATGTTGTACTCGTAGAAATCGAATTTGTCTCTGTCACGTAAGTGTCTGACTTTGAAGAATTGTAAATCGAAGAAATAGTTGCTCACGACAAAGGTACAGGTGATGTATTATTAGTAATTAATAAGATTAAAAAAACTAGCGCGGCAGGTCTGTGAGGATAGAGATATTTGGCCCTCGGTGCTCTCTACCTACCCCGTAAGGGACCTGGCATTAAGATATGTATGTATGTATGTATAAAAACGTAATGGGCTCAGTCTAAGACAAAGTGGTATGGACGGAAACGTAAAGAGAAAACGTGTAAATAACACACTATGCCTTTTAGTTTTAAATTCATTAGGGTTTCTCAACGTTCACGATAACAAGACTTTGTAATCTCGGAGTACCAAATAAATCGGTTCGCGAATAAATCAATTCCGACATCAATTAGCCGTTATTTCCACTCGTACTTGGGAGACGTCTAATGGGGTTCGGTTAAGGCGAGGCAACAAACTACTCCATTATCCCCGGGGAATAATTCCTCAATGTAAGCACTTCCCACCAATTACTAGGGAATCAGGTTAATAAACAGAGTATACAATCATTAACTCGAATTGTATAGAATAAAAAAAGAATGTTTCTGTTAATTGTAATATTATATTTTTTTTTATAATTTAATTACTTGCATTTTATAATCAGCAGCGTTCTCGTTTGAAGACGTACCAATCTGTAAATATTTACGAAAAAAGTTTTAGAAATATTATTAAAAAGAACAAGGAGTGACCTAAATCGAAGATTTGTACTTTTTAGTGTTCTACAAACCAATTAAACCTTACATGTAGAATGAACTGTAACTTCACGCCTGTAATCCTTGAAGAGGTAGGCAAAGGAATGCAGAACGCTACCACATTTCACCAGTTACGTTTACGTCCCACCATGGAATTTTCACATACGGGCGAATACCCAGATTGTGAACTACTACTAGAAAATCTAAATTAGATTAGATCTAAATTAGATTAATGTTAGACTCGAGAAACGAACCCGGGGCCTTCCGATCGGCAGTCGCACTTGCAACCAACTCGACATGTACGTATAGAATTTCTTGTTTATATCGGGAGGGGGCGTGTAGATTAATATAGTCATAGAAGAAATAAGTCAGGTCTGTGAGAATACAGATTATTGGAACTAAATGTTATAAAAGAAAAAGTTATAAAAGGGCGTGATGATATACATATTAGTAATATTAATAATATAGATAGACTAGAATCTGTATTACATGCGCTGATGCCCTATGAACTGGGGATCGTTTGTTATTTAAAATCTACAGAGAGACATAATAAGAGATATCTAAACTTCACGCTACTGTAATCTCATGCCATTTACCTGTCTAGACTATGGATTTATGAATTAAATGAATGGTAACTTGTTCCAGAGTGATCATAGTTTTATTGTACAATAGCACTTCTGTATTCACACTATTAAAGGTATTGTGAGTCTGCGCCGCGATCTCGCTACGACCAGTGAGAGTTAATTTGTGAGAGAATCTTGATGGTTTCAAAGTAGCTAGACTAAAAAATAAATACACGAGTTGAGCCGGTACATTAGTAATCGTCTATGTTTACGGGTAGGTTTTAACTGAAACACTTCGTAATACCTTTCAACCTCGTCGTTCGAGTTTTTACGTCCATAACGGTCAGTCCTGGGTTCGAATCTGGAAGGCCTAGTCAAAATTGCCAACTGTGGATTTGTGCCCAATGGCAATAAGCTCACACCTTACAACATTATAAGGACGTAAATCTAACTGGTGAAGGTGGGCGCGTAGTACATTCGGGGATTATGAGTATGATGTCGCGTACCTTTAATTCTGTATAACGCTTATTATGATTAAGGATGTTAATATTTAAACGTAATAGGGTTCGTATCACACAACACTATAATACATACACTTCTGATTAATGCAAGAAATACATGATATGAGTTAATTTGCGTTAATAACAATATCTAAACATATTATCTCACTTTGTCTGAATAGCTACTAACTAGTATAAAATTACATGTAATAAAATTATAATAAACATTTTTTATAAAAAGTAATTTCACGCCTGTAATCCCCGAAGGGGTAGGCAGAGGATTGCAGAGCAATCCCACGATTCACCAGTTACGTTTGCGTCCCACTATGGAGAAGGTGGTGAGCCTTTTGCCATGCGTCGGGCACATATCCAGACTCCGAACCTCTACTAGAAAATCTAAATTAGAAAATTTTGGAATATTCGACCCGGAAATCGAACCCGAGCGCTCCCGATCGGCAGTCCCACTTGAAACCAACACGATCAACGAGGCAAAAAAAATTTATACTCCCATTTAATTAATATACAGAATACTATGTGCTTTATTTCTGACAAGTAAAGGCTAAATAAAAACGTGAAAGTTATTAAAAGCTTGTCAAATACCGGCTGGAAGTTACGATGTGAAAATTCCAAATTGAATTTGAAACCTTTTAGAATATTATAAAATTAATTTTAGTAGAAATGTCGACACAAAACGTAACGCACAATGTTTATAGAACTTGGAGATGATGTGAATGATGTTGCATTTTGAAATGTGACAATGAATCTATTTTAAAATTTTCATCTATTCCGTGGTATAGTAGACAATAATGATACCCCTTAAAATCCATATAATCTCAGGAATAAATGTATCGCATATAATGCGCGAATCTATAAATAAGATACAAATTAAAATAAAATTTGAATCCACTTGGTCAATTTATTTTCTGTTAGATACATATATAGTAGTAACAGAGATAAATTAACAGACAAATGGACGCACGCGCAATTTTGCTAAATAATACGACAAAGTCTACGTAGCTACTGAGATTGTTAAGTAGATTAGAAACAAGGGTTTTTTACCTTGTAATATATGATACTTCATAATACTTCATAATACTTCATAGTATATGGCATTATTATTGAGAGGATTGAGCGATATGTATGATGTGAGTACAGCTAATAGAAATAGGAATGATGTAAAAGAAGACAGAACGATATGGTGTGAAGAAAATGTAGCATTAGGATCAAGTAACAGATGCTAAAGTGGTTCGATCGTGTAGAAATCATGAATTACGGTTGATTAACGAAACAAATTTATAAGGCCTGTGTAAATAGCGGAGTCGGAATGGATAGGCATAGGCGTGAGTACGTACTAGAATTAAACTCAAGACATGTTAAAAGAATGCAAGGTCAAAAGTTATTTTAATAGATCACTTTAATTAATGTAAGACGGGGTAAATGTCAACAAGGGTCGAACCAAGAAGTAATCCTTAATATCTAATCACCTCGATGTAAAATAAGCGTGACAATACGTATATGCATATATCAGTAGCTATGCCAAATTGAATTATCTTTAAGTTAGATAACCTAAATATAATTCAATTTAGCATAGGCAGATACTTACATATCTATAAGTAGTTCTAAACGTAGTTCCTTTACACCTACTTTGAATTCCAGATACACACACTGATAATGATATCCACCTAACCTCAATTGGTCACTGCTGCCAATGTACCTATAACTGTGTCAAATCTCTAGAATAGCTGAAAGTCATATCTGCATTGCTAACCCTAAAACTCGAGCATGTACGTGACTCGTTTACATATTTCGATATGCATCTACATAACTTCCTCCATCAGATCACCAGATGGCGTGCTTTTCAAAAAGTCATCAGTAGATACTCACTCCTCCAAGTGTTACAGTTTTCATACTGCATTTCACAATAGTTATTAAAGTCCTTGAAGTCGTGATTGTAGTTTCTAGCACATATATGTTGATATCTGAAATTGAATTTGTTACTTTTCCAACAATTATAAATATAGTAATTTTCTATATTGTGTAAAAAACGAACCGAGGAAATTTTTTTTTCATCTTAGAGTTTATTCCTCACATTTATTCTGTTCTCAAATTTGCCTGAGCCTGTGTTATTGTAATATTTACACTGAAAATTCTTTTTACACCCAAACACAGAAATAACTTTGGCCAACACTCAAATGTTTATATTAGGTTGAAATCGAACCCATCAACGGCTTCCCAGCTGTTCGCTGACCCCTTTACGAGCGAACTAGTAGCATGTGAAAAAAAGTGAAATGTAAGGAATATTAGACATCGTCATTATTATCTCTTTAGTAGTACCATAGTGGAACATAGATCTTCTTTCAGATTTAAAGGATTTTGGTCACGACGTTGGCCAAGTACTAGATGACATCCTATGTCACCTTAACCTAATAGAGAACACTGATATATGTGCGTATGTAGTAACGATGCTTTTCTTCATTGGTGTTGATGTGTCTAAAAATAAGATTTTGAAGACTTAAACCTTTTATAATTAACCATAAGGCTTACTTATACGAGGTAGGACAATTGCTCAAAAAGTTTGAACATCCCTTCACGAAGAAATCTGTTGCCCAAAACAATGTGTCCTTCGGATAGTGTATCACGGGTTTCCTGTAACCTTTACGAGACGACGCAAAGTTCACTAGGAAGAAGAACAAAACTCCTGAAAATTAAATGGAAAGGTATTACTACACCATCAATTAGATGCATAGCTGTATATTACTTAAGGATAAGGTAGATAGGAATAATAAAGTATACAGGCACGTTTGCACTCGACCAACGAGGAAATCATGAACATTTTATGTTTCCTGCTTACCTAAATGTTGATTACTGTAAAAAATATTAAAAATACAAAGGCTATCTGTAACAGAACCCAAATATCGTTTGATATTCTTATTTAGTATATTAATACGATATGTTGAAGTTTTAACTTAACAGAAAATCATTTTGCTTAGTGGCTTACCAACTGACACTCAACATAACGGCGCCATTCGGTAAATTACTAAATATCTTAAACAACATTAAACCTCTTATATATTGGCTATTTGATTGGCAATAACAATAAAGATGACAATAACAATCAATTCCACACAATCATCTGTTTATTAAAAAGCATTCTAATTCTTTCGCAATATCAAATAACAGGGATATATTAGGTACTAAAATTAATGGAATATATGTATTAATACAAAATGTTTTTATGAGCACAAAAAATATGTAGGCAAGTTTAAGGATTACTAGCTAGGTTTAATCTTAACTTTATATTCTGGCCATGGTGGGTTCCAATTCTGACACACATTTAAAATAAGCTATCGAAGACGAGAAAATGTCACTGTTTAGAGGCCAACGTAATATGTATTGTGTTTATATTACGTTCTCTAAGTCTGCCAGTCTGTATTGAGGCAGCGCAGGAGATTGTGGTCTTAACTCTTTTCCGCCTAAGCCTAATCATTTGTATGTCTGTTCAAATTATATTGTAAAACATCAATGTAACTCTAAACAGTAAAAAAACATTTGGCTGGCAAACAAAACGTAAACGTAACTTCACGCCTGTAATCCCTGAACAAAACGTAAGCTTGTACAATATAGTATCAAATAAAATCTACTTTTAATATAATGCGAACAAATATAGACCGCTCAGCATGTAATTCAGAGTAAACGAAAATGGCTGCTTTTTATTGAATTCTTATATGGTTTTCAGAATGCCTACATTAGTGAACTATGTATTAACGAGCTGACACAATGACTACTATTAAAATCGCTTCTTATCATAGCAGTTCCAGAAAGAAAATATTAGGTTATAGATGAATAGTGGATGATTGCTATTGGGAATCAACTGTATATCGATTTGGTTGGCGTACCATTACCAATTTGGTTGGCAATGGTACATAAACTTGAACTCTCTCATTGCGCGCCCAAACCATTAATCTTTATCACTGAGGTCATTGAATTGTCGAAATTCAGATATACGAGCATATTATGCAATTTCTGAACTACCAGTATTACCAGTTGACTGCTTCGTTGGTCGTGTTGATTGAAAGTGCCATTGCCGATCGGGAGATCCCGGGTTCGATTTCCGGGTCGGGCACTATCAAATTAGATTCTAATTCTAATTTAGATTTTCTGGTGGTGATTTGCAGGATAAATATGTGCCCGGTGTATGGCAATTGGCTCAAAACCTATTCCATAGTGGGACGTAAATGTAACTGGTGAAATGTGGAAGTGTTCTTTATTCCTCTGCCTACCGCTTCGGGGATTACAGGCGTGAAGCTACGTACCATTATATAAGACAGCTTTAAGGCCGACCGTGTAACTCAGTATACAATGCGAAACTGATTATATTCAAATGTTACCTACAAATAAAAATGAATGAACACTATTATTACCCAATATGTATTTCATATTGAAATCTCTCGCCACAGTCTTAGAAAAAGTGAACACTGAGTTGGGATCGTAAACAGTTTGTTACAGTTTATTTTTATTATCATAAAACAAACAATGAAATCTTATAAGATATTTTAAACTGAAGAAAAACGAAAAGGAAAAAATTTTTCGTTCCAATAACAATGTTTACAATATTTAACATTTAGTCAAAGTATTGTATATCTGAGACGATTAGAGAAAGTTTGGGGTCCTGATTACCCGGAGATAATACAACAAAGAGACATCTGATATCAAACTAGGCAGAGCCTATGGGTATGGTTTCCAGACCATAGATAAACTGCATATATACATAAAAATGTATACATATATAAAACGACAAATATTTCATATTACTGTGCGTATTGTGTGTCCCGATCAAGCAGAAAAGATGAACGTGCATAGCGTGTGTGCGTAAAGATTTTATTTCGAAACACGGTCATTTTCTAATGGCATAAGAAAATTTGCATTGAAATTGTGGTATGCTTATGTGAAATATATGTAAAGCGCAGTGCATCGTCCATGGAACGAGGCCAAAACCCGTTCAAAAGTTAACTTGGACTTGCCAAAATCTTCTAATGTTTTATCGTTGCCAACAATAGCGAGAGACTTAATTTGAGAGCATTCGTATTTTGTAAGAGTTTGTTACAATTATGCAAAATTTGCCCGAATAAACAAATATGAGTCGAAACATATATGTATATATAATTCTAGGGTATAAGTTTGTCTTTTTTTTCGAATTTCTTGTAGGCAGATATTTGAGTGACTAAGTATAATAAGATAGTCTTAAATAAATCTTAATTTGCGAGGTAAAATATGATAATATACTTAGGTTTAAATGTAATAATGCTAAATCACTAGCCCGAATAACATGGAAAAATAATATTAATATTATGGGAAAACAATCCCTTCATAACAGATAGCTTATTTCTTGTAGTGGTCTGAGATTGATTGATGCCGAATCGATGAGGTTTCTTCAAGGTTATTAAGCTTAAAGCGACCCTTTTAATAATTTATGTCATCTTTTATGAGCAAAAAAGCGCTTGTAATAAGTACTTGCACTTCTTGTTGTGATCACGTAATGCAGACTAACATATTTGTAGAGTTAAGTAATACAAAATATGATCTATCTTCAAACGGAATTACTGGTGAAGAATTTCCGTACTTCAGGATTATCTTAAGCCATCATTCTCTTTAAGCAATCGTGTCGCGTTATTCTTTCAAAGACTATCTGTTGAAATCATCTGACAGATGTATCAGGAACTGCATGGCATGTCCACGATGGGAATTATGTGGTCGAAGATTCTCGACGTCCTTACTTACTTATGTTTAGTAGCAAGATATGGGGAATGATTCTTTATTTTCTGATTCTTTTATATTTCCGCTATTGAAATATGGGTCTCCTCGCAGAAAAATATTTTTTAGGCCGTAGCATACCACGAGGGCCACGTGCGTGTTGACAAATTTTACATGCCTTTGTAATTGACACTGTATTCATCAAGGTAAGACTCCTTTTTAAAAACATTCTTGCCCTCTTACGGAAATCAGCCAGCTGCTATTTGGCGATATTATGCGTACGGATTTTAAAATTGAAGACATTTATCATAAAAGCAAAGTTTTTTAAAGTTTCGTCAACAAAATTCTAGTTGGATGAAGTAATGTTTACAAACGGCTCATAGTTACCAGAGAAATACGGAAAACTAAGCCGCTAAAATTACTCGTTATTTAGCACAACCAGCCTCGTGATAAATTATACTGTTACTCATCCAATTAACGAACCGCACAGTCTTGCCAAATTGTTATATTTGACTACTAGAATATTCTATGTTTATTTACATTTTTATTAAATAATAAATTAAAAAAAACACACCAAATGTTAACAGCCACTACACAAGTTGCATATAATATTTTACGACATATGAAAAAGATTGTAAAGCAACAAAATGAGATCAAAATATGTTTTGCTCACATTATATAGTTTTTACTTTTATATAAGTTGGTTTTGAATAAAGCTTGTTTTCATTTTCCTTATTTTCGGGTATTTTACTTTCGAAACCAGCAATAAATTATATTGTTTTTCGTTTATGAAAATTGTTTTATTTCACACACCTACCTATACCTATTATAGACTTTTGCGAACTCCTGAGACATCTGTTATATTGATAATTAAAATAAATATCTTTAATAAATATCTTTATGAATATATAGATATATGAAATAGTCGTGTTGCTAGTAGGTGCACTGGCGATCGGGAGGTTCCTGATTCAATTCCCGGGCCAGGTACTACTACATTTTTTCTAATTTCGATTTTCTAATATTGGCTCAGAGTCTGGATGTATGCCTGGTGTATACCAATAGGCTAATAACCTGTTTCATAGAGAAACGTAATCGTAACTGGTGAATCGTGGGAGTGTTCTGCATTCTTCTGCCTATCTCTTTGGGGATTATAGGCATGATGTTACGTTTTACGTTAGACCCGAGATAAAACACTGGATAGTTTTTATCGCAGAAATCCCACAGGACGGGTGATATAACGATTACAGTTGAAAAATCTTGCCTCCTGGGAGCTTTACTCGCGAGCGTCGCAACCAGCAGAAATAAACTAAATGTATTAGAGAATTGTAGATCCACAAAAATATTAAAACAAAATCCACGATAGTATATTTTTATCTCGTATGGTTAACTCACAATAACTACTTTTATGTTCAAGCCTGTTTTGTTCCGTTCAGTAATAATCCTTATCTAAATAATGCGCTTGTTAGCTTCGCCACTTAATATAAATCAAAGTTGTCCTGTACACTATATGAATCAAATAAACATTTTGGAACATATTATAGATTTAAAATTATAAGCCTCCAACAAAATATTACCTCTACGAGCCAGCGCTCCATGACATACCGAGCTGGCGCCTTTGGAGCTGGCTTTTTTTTCCGGATGTTTGATTTCTTTTTTTTCTGTGTGGAGCAACATCCAGTTCATCCTAGAATTCCCGCGACGTCAGTATTTACGCTAGAGAAACTTTGTGATACATTGATTTAAATCCGGGCAAAGCCACGGGCACAGCTAGTTAGGAATATGTATATATGGTCTACAATGGTTTATATAATTATAAACCATTATAAACTGTATTGGAAATTTTGTCTTTCAGATGATTACGCACTAATTTTCTAGTTATTTTAATGTTTTCTGAATATAACAAAACTGTTCCTTTTATGACCATGACCTAAGTAAAAAAAATATAACTATTGTAAATGAGTGTCAAAAGGCTTTTACTATCAAAGTGTAGGTACATATAGCATACACTAATTATAAAAGTATCTATAGATCCATATAATAATGCATAAATACATTTTGTATTGAAAACAGCGATTCAAGGTCCCGACACCGTCATTACATCTAAACGCAGGAAAACTTAAATTTCACTGGATTTACTCACTTTCTGTTATGGAAAGAACGTGATTTTCTTGGAGATTATTACGTACGGACACACGTACAGGTTGCACTGCAATTTGTAGAAACTAGAAGACACGCAAGCTTGTCAGATGAGCGTTAAATGTGATTAAGAAAATACGATGTGAGATTCCACTACTTATGCACCCGTATAACGGATCGGTCTTAAAGATGGAAACAATCCAATACAAAACATGAAGCGTAGGAATACACTTAGCTATTGTGAGATATTCAGTTTGTGGTTCAACATACCGAATTAAATTATATTATCTATTTTCTTTAAAATATATTTGAAAAATATATATATTAAAATATACTACTACAGACTTGTAAGTTATATACTATACTTATATTTAAATATAAAGCTTTTACTAGGTTTTCGTGGTCTTTTTTAAGCCACATCTACATTCTCGTCAAGAGGGACCGTAGTCAGATTTTACTAATAAAGCAACATAAAAAACTTACAAGTCTGTGATTCGATATTTTGATGAAAAAATATTAATAATCTCTACAGCAATACACAGGAGCTACATATAATATAAATTAAAATAAAGAACTAGACATAAAGAAGGTCCGAGATTTAATAAAAATCGTTAGTACGTAAGCAATTTTGTTATGCATTTGTTTGAAGTTTCTATATACTTACTGTAAAAAATGTTCGGCCTGCATCAATAAAACTTAGCAATGACAGATATAACTTATTTTTTGCTGTCCACTTTCGCAGGTTTGTGATGCCAATTTAAACCGCAATGGGAGAAAATACATTAAATTTCTACAATAAACACGGAAGAAATTTTCAATTTTCGTTTTTTTTTTTTGGAAATAAGTTTAAACTAGACTTTAAAGAGTTATGGAGAAAATCCATAACAATGTTAACATTTAATGCATGTGAAAAATGTATAGATATAAAAGGCAAGGCAGAGCATGGATTTAATTCTCAAGTAAAAAAACACGTAGCATTACGATGTCAACAGATGTGCGCGTGATCCCCAAAGAGCAGAGGAGTGTAAGTATTTATATTTAATTGTTTTCTATCTAGACACATAAAATATTCTTAGCGTTTAAATTTTATTTTCAGTGAGCATTGAAATCACAACCTTAAGTTTAGCAGTTAGTACTATATATAATAAACTGAAGAAGCTTCAAGACGCGTAAATTAGTTGAATAAAACCGCAATACAGAAATTAAAAAATTGGAACTTTCAGGATACATACCTACATATTACATATTAACACCCGAACATATCAATACTCATTTTCATTACACAATTATAAGTTAAAGGTTACATCCGAATATTAAAATCATAAGTGACTGGCACTACAAGAACAAGAAACTAGGTTTCTAGGAACAAATATTTGTTTAAAACCTTTAATACAGTAATGATTGTCAGTAATGACAATATGGTCGCTCAGCGACAAAGTCCTTCCGAAATTTAAAAAAAAAAATATTGCCTTGTTGGTCGTGTTGGTTGCACGTGCGACTATCGAGCGGGAGGACCCGAGTTCGATTCCCGGGGTCGAACACTACAAAGTTTTCTAATTTAGATTTTCTAGGTGGTTCGGAGTCTGGATATGTGCCCAATGCATGGCAATAGACCTATCCCTATTCCATAGAGTGACGTTAACGTAACTGGTGAATCGTGGGAATGTTCCACATTCCTCTGTCTACCCCTTCGGGGATTACAGAAGTGAAGTTACGTTAATACAGTAATACTTTGAATTTAGAATAATCATATTAGAAGTCATGCATGGATCTATAATGAAAATGATAAGCGAAATTCCTCGTTACCCAATAATAGAAGTGTACCTACCACGTTATAAATATAATGACTTCGTTTCGTTCTCTTCTACAAAAATAAAAACACCGAGAACAATATACGTAAATCACATTTTTGTTCCATTTCGCGGCAGTGTTTATTCGGTAAAATGGATATACGGGTTAAAAATAACACAAAATGTTAACGTTCTTACTGGAACGGTGTTACGAGTGTGTTTTCGTTTGAACATCAGATTCACATTACTCATACATTATTATATAAACACTGAAATTCAGATAAAACCAATGCCTCTTGCGTTAATTTGTAACTACAACTTTAAGGAATTATCACGAATTATGGTCTTCTTAATGCGAAGATCGTTCGCTACGAGCACGAAGCACCCACAGTTAGAATCTAAGGGCCATCTGCTAACAATTTAGAATAAAACTTTAGTATTATTAATGTTACTTGGTTCAATTATTACTATCTTTAAGATTGTCTGTGTGGTTCCGTACTAAGTCTGTAGGATTGGGGTTCTTATACTCTATTCTCTCTATTATATTATTATCTACTTAGCGTATTGAAGGTATGTGGTTTTTCATTAAAGAGAAAGGACTACTCAAACTTTGAGAATCAATTTACGATTGCGAACGGTATACCAGATGTATAACGACTTTACAAGTACTTCTTATTTGCTTGCCGTCTTGGTAATATAAGCCATATGCGTGGGTATGCAGCAAGGCGGTAAAATTAACTCAAATAGAACATTATAACTTTCAACTTTATTTTCCTCAACTCAAAACACATATGAACGGGATAAATATAGACATCTTTAAGGGCAGAATTTGATAACCAAACTTCTAATTGCTATAACAACATTGTTATTTCACAACCAAACAGCTTTGGGGTAATGGAAGTTATTTATAACTTGCCCTACAATGTATAACTACTTGTGTGAGATTCAGATAATGGAGAGATAATATTGGAATTACCATGAAGCTTGATTCTTATCTAAAATTGTTTGTGCAAAGCCACCTATAATATTAAATCGAGTATCAGTTATGCATGTGAGTACCTAAAAATGGTATGCCACGAGATGAGTAATGTGAATATATGACTAGACACCATGTCCTGCAAAAATTTAATATCAAAGGACATGGTGTTTAGTAAATGCTAACTAATATCTTATTTGATAATAATATTATAATAACAGATAATGGTGTTAATTATGATCCTCGTATGCCATAAATTTAAGTATAACTTTATGGCAACACAACTCGTAATCTACTGTATAAACAGTTCTAATGTCACAGTTTTATTGATAAAACACCTAGAAGTTGAATAAGTGTTCAAGCTTATCACATACAAAATATTTACTTACGGCTAATCAAACCCACTATCTCAAATTAAGCAGAAACGCTACCTAGTCACTGTACAGTCGTTAAATCCACGGTGCAGCGTGGTGTTCTCGTAACAACAGACCTCGGAAATATAGTTTCTGAAATGTTTGCTTCTTTAAGCGCGATAGAAGATGTAGGTAAAGAAGAATGAACGGAAACCATATTATTAATTTCAATAAGATGAGTTATTGATCACTTTCATTTGTTGATCCTTGATCATTGTCGAGGCGATCAGTTAATAAGCGTTAACTAAGCAATTTATTTCGTACATAAAACATAAAATACTCATGTGTATATTACGCTCTAAAACAATAAACGAACTAGCAGTTGTTGGCAAATCGAATTCCCTTAGGGATGTACTTCAAAGTAACATTATGAAAACAATATGTGATGCAAATGTAAAAAGGGCTCTCATCAGCCAGCTTTGATGTTCCCACCGCAAAGTTCTAACTGTGTTTGTTGTATACATGAATACGTTATCCTGAATACTCACTAGCTTAGCGATCGAGATATAGAGATGATTATAATTTCGTTTCCGCATTCATCGTACATGGTATGTACATGTATGCATCACATACAAGAAAATTGTCGATTATGCGAAACTTAAAATGATCACGCGGTAGAAATTTTCGCACGGGTCTTTACCAAAAAATGTTCCTTTCTTGTGTTCATTATGGTAATAATTTTTAAATACCATTTGTTTTAGGTTTCTTTTATTGCGTAGTAGTCCCTGAAATTCTTTACGCAAATGAGGTCTTCACGCCCGACACAATTGACCCTTGATTAAACTGGCTCTTTGCCTCGCTTAGCAAAAATTAATCAAAGAATTCCCAAGCTTTATAACTAGCAAGTATTTTTATGCTGATTTCTTTTTTCAGTCTCAGTAAAAAAAAAAGCAATCAACAATTTTTGTAGTACAAGAATTAATTTCGGTGAAACTAAATGAATCCTACCAGATGTTCGTTTTCAAAAAAAAAATTATGTCTAAAATATCAATTCTAAATCTCAATTTGTTTACACGTGTAAGAGTTTATAAAATTCAGTTTCAGAAACCTTAATCGTATAAAAATCACACTTATTGCAAGTATTTGAACCGTCTGAAAGTGGAGCTAAAGACAAGTATATTCCTATCTTTATTTTTATTAACAGACGGCATCACAAACTTTTTTTTTTTTTTTTATAATGAGGAAGTAGAGGACAGGCATGCAGTCCACCTGATGGTAAGTGGCTACTGCCGCCTA
>DWEI01001600.1:0-16260 GCA_018245875.1 Mysoria ambigua
CCGTTTATGGCATGTTAATGGTATTATTATAGTCACCACTATTATTATTATTCATGTCAGGTCCTTTACGGGTTTGGCAGAGAACGAGGAGTACAAAAAGTCCCTTCAAATATGACTCTAATATCTACGTATCTAAATTCAGCACTTTTCAAACTCACACCGATTTCAGATAGTTCTGTTGAGATCATATTTTTATTGTTCCTAGTGTATGAAAAAACAGGAGGAAGATAGTTGCGGGTGACCTATTTTTCGTGTCTCATGTCTCCTAACTATTGTCCTAAAGATATTGCTCCGAGCGATAACACTGCGTGTTGTGGGAGCGTTGTTCTCGCGTTTGTCTTCTTTTGTATGATCTCCTCAGTTGTAAAGCGTTATTGTACGGTTCCCATTGCATGTAACAATGGATGTAAAGATCCACAGACGTTCCGCCTCACTTAATTTTCTCAGTTTCGAGAAAAACATATTTCGTACAATCATCTAACGTCAATGTTGTTATGTCGGATATGTTCTAGTGGGATTATTATCTCTACTTGTAAATTCCTAATACCGACACATACATCTTGTCACGCCTATTTCGCTTTGAAGTAGGCAAATAAATACTTATCATTTACACCGGCTAGGTCCGTCGCGAACTCGGTTCGATTCTTCCACCTTTCATTCAAAGTACTTTTGCTCCAGCCTTCTTTTAAGACGGCTCCGATTCGATCGGAGAATATTCTCTTGAATCTGTTTCTTTTAGATTAACAATCACAGTGGTTTTATTTAAATCTGTTTTGTACGTAATGCAACAGGAACTTTAATAATGTTTCAACATTATAATTTGTTTGGTGTTATTTTTATTAAATGACGTTTTTAAAACTTTGTGCTCTCTGCTCTCTGTCTACCCCGTAAGAAACCTAGCCTGGCGACACAATAATAAGAAATATTATTATGATGATAAGATCAACACGAAACAGTGCGAACATACACGGCACACGCCCGCCTGGACGTGTGATCAGTCTCAATGTCTCCACAAGGAGCGCCGTTGACACAACGCAGCCTTGATGGCCCCCTGCCGGCGTCCCACGCCGCGCGGACTTGGGCAGCGGAACATGCCGGCTCGTGAGGACGGCCGCTCGAAATATTCCAAGCACACGCGCTTACGTTTGGAATGAAAACCTTCGTCTTGTTTTGGATCAAACGTTTTGATCAAAATGAATTTGGAATTTATTATTACTATTTTATTTATTATGTTCAGTATTACTATTTATATTTACTGTCACTATCATATAATGACGATGTCGATCAAGATCACGAGACGGCCGGAGAGCAGCCGGTTGCCGATATATTTATCCTCGCAAAACCGACGTGCTTGTTCTAGCGATGCCGCATAACTCACCATCTTCGCGTGTCTCGAGTTGCGCTTGTGCGATGCGTTCTAAGAGATGTTTCGGCTCGTGAGATTACCCACTACAAGGCAATCAAGTGTCAGCGACCGTTGAGACTATATGAAACTGTTCATGTCTTATATTCTCTTTTGTACAAAATGTTGTCTGTAAATGTAGGTGTTTCATTTGTTCTTAGAACAACTTGGTTGTTATGTTCCTTCCTTATGTTGGTAGCACATTTCGTGCTCCAGGTCGCAGGTCAACATCGGTGTCGTCATCATAGACCCTTTAGTTGGTCGCGGCCGTTCACAGAATGGGCAGTGTAAAGGCCACAGTCTTATATTAAAGGAAATTGTTTGAGTAGATAATGATCATAGAATATTTGTTGAAATTAATGCTTGTTCATAAAAAAGCGTCAGTTGTATAATATTTTTTTATTCATTCAATTTTTGTATGTATTCAAATATAAAAAAATAATTTTCTAAACATCTGGATCCAGACTATTAAAAGATTCGGATACAGAATTATAAATATTGTTGACTAACATGTAATATAGATCATGTCACGATAGAGACAGATACTGGCGAGAAGTATAAAATTTAACTAAAATGAACAATGTACTTATTTGACTGCTGATCGAGAGGTCCTGGGCTCGATTCTCGGGTCAGGGTACTATTAAATTGTTCTAACTTAAAAATTTTAGTAGTGGCTCGGAGTCTAGATGTGTGTATGGTTGTAGACTCCCACCCAATCACTATGGGATGTATAACGCAATAAGTGAAATATGGGAGTTTACTATTGCTAGAGATTCACAAGCACCTCTATGGCAGATTGTCTAGAGCGAGGCATATTCTGGAGCGGGGGTAGTTTCATTTTAACGTACAAGAAATGCTTCAAGGAACAAATTGTGACTAAATGAAGTTTTAATATTAACTACAGTCATCTGCCTAACTCTTCGGGGATTACGGGCGTGATGTTACGTTTCTATTCGTTTATACATATTAATGAGCAATCGATCCTCAATCCAGGAACTGTGGAGAAGCTCAGTCGGTAGATTAGAACCTGATCTATGGTAATTACCATGTGTATTAACATAGTGCGCTGCCCGCGCCTCGACGCCGTCGCCACACAGACACGGTGTAAACTTTACAGTCTCATTTCCGCGCGAACAGACCGTGAACAATGTCTTGAAATAAATCTCACTGTGTTTGTCGTGAAATAAAAGAGCACAATAGCGATTCGATTCGTAAATAATAAGCTGTCCTACACGTTCGCGAGACTGTGACAAGGCGAATGTATAAAAGAGAGAAACGTCATGGATGTGATACGGTCGTATCTGTAATGCAGAGGGCGTGTGATCCAAACGGCCGTACGTGTGATTCGAACGGTGTTTTGGTATTCTTTCAAATGAATGTTTAAATGTTTCTCTAATATACGCACGGTCAGAATTCTTAGAAGACATGGACGGAAAATAATACGAGGATTGATTACCATTTAAATTATGTATTAGTATATTAATATGTACTAATTAAATGAATGTTTAAATGAGTTATTTGAAATTGCAAATTTAAAAAATATGAATGTTTTATTTAGTTTCAAGTTATTCACAATTAAGAAAGGGACTGCTAGACTACTTTTTTTTGTTTTAGAAATATGTACACAAACTAATGGAACTTGAGAAATATTATAATATAAAAAGGGAGGGATTGAAACTGGATAACGAACGTTACAATTGGTGGTAGGTTTAATAAAAATGTAATTCAATGTATGGCCGTTGCCGCGTCGACAGCGGCGTGTTGCCGGGCCGCTTACAACGCGCACAAATCAACATGACACTTGCGAGAAATGCTCTTCAAACTATCTGACACCGCCTACCAATGTCCACCGCTGTCGCCTTCCATTCGTCAGTACTGAGCTGTTGCGTCATCATAGCGAGTTGTTTAGTCAACTTCTGCGATTTATGTTTTACTGGAAGGTTTCTAGGTAGCGGAGGGGACACCCCTACCCGCGCTCCCCGCGACCCTCTCGCATCTCAGCGTCTTTGTGTTTGTATCTTTAAAGAAACGTTTGAATACTGGTGGTACTCGCAGTCAAGTACCCTCAAGTTCCAAGTAATTAGTAATTAAGTAATTTAATTTTTGGTTTGTTAAATTTATTGTTTTTGTTCGTTCTGCCTTTTTTAAATATTTATTTATTCTTTCTTTATAGTCGGGATTTATAAATGTATTTATTAAATAAATAGGTATATTTAATTGATAAACTAATAAATCTATATACGTTTAAAAATTTATTTCAATGATTCCTTTGTTACTATTATTATTATCATCTTATTACATTTCTTTTATAATAAATTCATTCTTTTTATAAATAATAATAATTATTAAATAATATGAATAATTTATGTTAACTTATATAAAAATTATTGGCATGTATTGAAGAAAAATAAAAAGTACAAAAATGATTGATAATTAATGGTACAATCGAATCATTACATAACCTTAGATTAAAGTTGACCAGTTTTAATTGATCAATATAGTTAATTGTTCTTTAATGCCTTATCCATTATTGTTACATAAAACACTTGTTTAATTTTTAACATCATGGGTCATTGTAATGAATTAGTATATAAGTATAAGTGATAATGCCTCGTTGGTCGTGTTGGTTGTAAGTGTGACTGTCGATCGGGACGTCCCAGGTTCGATACCCGGGTCGGACACTAGAAAAACAATTGCATTTTCTAGTAGTGGTTAGGAGTCTGGACATGTGTCTAATGCATGACAATAAGCTCACCACCTATTCCATAGTAGGACGTGATCGGTGAAACGTGGGAGTGTTCTACATTCCTCTGCCTATCTGTTCGGGGGCTAGTGGCGTGAAATTAAGTTTCTTATTTTAAGTAAGGTGAAACGTTTCAACTATTGATCTGCTAGGGCATTTGAAATATTCTAACCCGTTCTTCCTCAGCGTGAGAGATTTGATATGAATGATAAAAGAAAAAAAAACGAAAATGTCTCAAAATAAACTAGTGTCACCATATTTGTCGTGTCGTTCTTCAACGCATCTTCGATCAGACGCTTAAAATCGACGCGTAAAATCGAGGCGTTCCACCTTATTCCTCAGGGTAGAGGTGCATCTGTAGTTAACTTATCTGGGGTTGGTCACAGATGTCCATGGGCGACAGTAGCCACTTACCATCAGGTGGACTGCATGCCCGTCCTCTACTTCCATATTATAAAAAATGCACTCGACTCTACCATAGCGTGAAATGGGTGTATGCGTACTGATTAAGTGATATTCAGTAACACCTTGTCAGGTTATTTTACGCATCGGCCATTTGCAAATCAAACGTTCACTTGCAAGTACAAACTATTATGATTGCCAATGCATCATAAAGATTTATTGATTTCCTTTTATGGGTCCCCTGGGTGCACGGGAAAGGGAGAAAAAGATAGCAACAGCAGTAAAGTTGAATAATTAGTAAGTAGTTTATGTAGTCATTTTATTTTACTGGACTTATATTAAAGACGTCTTATGATGTCGATGTATGGAATTCGACAGGAAAAAGTTAATTTAATACAGCAACGTTTCCGAGCGTCGAGTGCCGGAAATGCATGTCCCCAGACACAGCTTTGTCTCGTACGATATACAGCCAACATGATAAAACTTCCGGCATCATATAAAAACTGCGAAATTGCGATTAACGTGCCACAAATAACCTTAACTTTTCGGAAGTATGAACAACAATTAAAACTGCATTATCTGAAATATATTACTTTTGAATGATTGGGGTGAATTCCCAAGATCACATAGTGTTCCGTCCAATTTGACAGAACTCTTATTCCTCTTTCTTGACCTCGCTTTTTTTCGACTAACATCCGAAGAATGAATGGAGACCGTTGTGGTACACAGTGATTACCAAGACACATTCTCAACATGGAAACTATATTAGCACTAGTAATAGACTGATATAGATTAACTACAATTAGTGTATAGGTTAGGATACAATGATGTCTGCGTTATTTATTATCTTTTATTAAGTAGTCAATCAAAACGTAGCAAGACCGACGAGACCGTAACCCGCCGACCCTCGTGGGCGAAGGTCGGCCAATTGTTTCACACGACATTGGATATTATCGCGGCCAGCGAGCACGTATCGGGCTGGTGACGCTTCGGAGTCGCGCAAAGGATGAACTTGGCCTCACACCCTCGAGTTACACCTTCGAGCCTACACACCCAGTGTTCATTAATCGTTGTTAATTCTTATTGTTCCGCTGATGAACGCGAGTCTTTTTTCGAAATTTTGAAGGTTAAGCCTATAGTCTGCTACGCTGGTCTAGTGCGGTTTGGTAGACTTTACGCGCTTTAGATATTTTTAAACTGTGATGGTTTACTCGCGACATTTTTATCGTTACAGAAAGTAATATTTAAACTAAAAACCGCATTTTTGTAATGGGAGGCGTATCAGAAATTCCACCCAGGACTACTGGAGCGCCGAGCTGAATTCTGAACTACTAGCCTATGACTGCCATGGCAACCTTCCAACATATCACTAGGTGTTTGCGTGGCAGTGTTCTACTGTTCATTTCTCGCGATCATTCTTGCAATGGTCGTTCTTGCCATCAACATGGAAATTCTAAAGACGTTTCTCTTCGAGATATTCCTGGAGATATTCACACAGGATTCTCCAAAAAAGTATAAAAGTGTCGATCGGGGCTGACAGCATGTTCGTGACCACTCTGACAATGACCATTTTTCATTAGGTCACTAATGGACAGTCTGCCTGTTGGCCATGTTATGCGCTAAAGAAATGTTTACATTAAACAATTTTACGCTACATATATATATGAAGCGTGTACTAGTTGATCGGTAAAATATATCCCCCGCCGGAGCAAGAGCGAATCTAGCTTTAGCGCCAGGGTTGCGAGGGAGGGTGGTTACATTCGAGGCGATCATTCTCCATTAATGTGTTTGCCGTCAAGTGTTATATTTAAGTTATTATTATATGTATGAATGTACAACTAAATTAAATATTTAAAGTAGGTACTTAAATAAAATTTGTATTGTGACGAAAGATAGATATACAGAAACATTATGTTTAACCATTTTATTTTATTTAGTGGTGCACCTAGGTCTTGGGCCCAGCCCAAGGGGGGTCGTAACCCCACGACCCACGCCCTGGATCCGCCCTTGCACCAGAGTACGTGTCCCGCTATAGTACGCCGGCACGTCCATCTTGACAAATGAACGGTGAATCCACACTGGTATTTTTTACAACATTTTGGCGTTTGTATGAGAATGTACATTCAAATGTATTATCTTTAGCATTCTGCACTGAGGTACCTTTTGTAAGAAGATTGTAATAACTCACATTTAAAAGATTTAAAAGTTTTTCTATATTGTAGATTGTAAATGAATCGTGAACTACTGTGGTATCTTGTAATGATATTTTAAGACCAATAAAGCGCTAATAAAATACGAAGTAAATGAAGTAATACTAACGCGCTAGGTGCGACTCCTAGCGCGGAACGCGTTGAGCTGAGATTAGAACTGAGCAGAGATTACTTTGTTCGGAATAACAGGTGGCAATCGTAGTCGTAAATATTTTAAATAACTTGTACAAATACTGAAACGAATCTATGTATTTTTCTGTTTGTCGCTTCTTCTGTTTGTTTGTTCTACTTGAAACACATTTTGGGCCAAATAAAAATTATGTTAATATTATGATATCGCCAAGCCAGATCACTAACAGGTTGGCAGAGAGTTCTTCGTTCTAAATATCTAACTCACATATCTGATGTGAAAAACTTAGATTATAAGCTATTTGTTGAGAAAAAAACCAGTTTCTCATATGTTTATTAATAGATATGGCTCAGATCAGCAAGTAACACAAGCTATTATGTTGAATAATCAGCTTCTTCATAATAAAGATGTCATAATATATCAGTTTCGATGCAATTAGCGTTATGTCTATATACTAACTTCTGGTTTGGTTTGGTCTTTTGGTTTACTAAAACATTTACATATTTATAATGATATACAATACTTTTGTATATCATTATAAATATGGACCTGTTGTTTTACTCAGTAACTAAAAATTTAAAATGACCGATTACAGGCAACTAGAGTTTGTATATTTTTAATTTAATGCAGTAACAAACGAGAAGACAGCAGTTATAAGACATATCCGCCGCTCGTAAAAGTCTGCCACCGTCCTCAAATATCCTGCTTTAGGAATAGGATCGTTAGGGTCGGTTAGTATAGACAATTTAGTAAGATTTTTATTATGTCGATACGGTGTCTTATGTGGCTTACAGAGCAACCCTAATGTCACATATCTCTACCTAAAAACTGACATGCTTAATTTACATTCGTCACTTATTAAGCGAACCAAATTGGTTAGATTGATTAACATTGTTTAATAAAGTATAAATATATACTGCATATAGAGAACATGGTTAATAGAATTTGGCCAGCCTATTAACGGTAGGACGAGTCCGATGATCGCTGTCATCATCGCAGAACCGGATCCCATTGATTTCCCAAGAAAATCGCTGAGCCCGACAAAGTTGACGCCAGATACACGCGTCCAAACTTGCTCTATCAATCGAGCCTACGTTATAACGGTCGGTTAACGTCATTTCTCTTTCGTTGTGGTTGTCGTAAATCATTTGCGAGCAACGTTTGGAAAGTTGCCGGCCTAACTTAAGATTGTCGTAATATATGTATAATACTGAGTTATGAAAAATAATTTGTTTCATTCACCACGTAGCTACATAACTAGTGGCGTGTTGGATATAACTATGTTCAGCACTTTGGAGCACCAGACTGATGATGATGATGACAATTAAAACTTTTAAGAAGTTTTAACATAATTTGCTAGACCGGACTTACCGGCGAGGCCAAGTATAGCCGTGGAGACGTATCAATAGTGGGCCGATAAACGGGCTGATGATGACGTGAACAAATCTATCGGGGTACATCATTTATGGTGATAGTTTCGATAATGTTGCTTTATGAGTTTAAAGACCATTCATTTCTCATAAGATTAACAATCGCTTACTGAGATACAATACGTAAAATAGCATCAACAAAATTGAGAGTACTTACAGACAGACGATAAGATTTCATATTCACACACAATAAACACATGCAACATTAATATATATACCGCTTATAAAACATTTCGCTAAATCACCAAAGCTATATTACTTAACAAATTATCACAATAATGTAGACCGTACTAAATTTATATCACAAACACAAAGTGATTCGGTGCAGAACTTACCAACTGATCGGCCGGTTACACCATACAATATAACCTTGGTTAACAAATCGCAGGTTATACTTAACCTTAACCTTAAATTATTATTATTATTGATCTTGCATGTAATTATTTGTTTTTTGATAAATGTACGAGAACGTAATCAGATCTATAAAGATAAGCACATTTGATACTTCTTGCTCTTCTGCCTACCAATAATAATTTGTAATAATAAAAAATGGAAAATCCAAGGAACGAAGTGCTGTTTTTGTCTGTTACGATCATCTATGTGCTACCTACCTGATGACTTTACCGCGTTTTGATGCGTAATAGTGTCGAGTGTTCTTGTTGATATTGCTCACTTGGCCGCTCTGTACAGTGTTAAAATATTTTAATGAACTGCATCCGTGTCATTTACATTTTAACATAGAAAATTAGGTATGTCACTGCCAATGTGTATTTTGGCAGTTTTTCTTCGCCAGCTAAGAACACTATAACTCAAACCTTTCTTAGGGGAGGCCCATGCCTAACAACGAAACTATAAAAAGGCTGATGACCATAATCATGATGACAACGCTTTAATAACAATGATATATGTTTTTTTATGGTTAGTTATGCTGCGCTCTACAGACGGCACTACGAGATGTTCCAAGTGAGCCGTTAGGATCCAAATATATGGTTCCGAGGAACGGTCGGTCTGCATAAAGTAGGAGCCAATGGCTCAGCAGGCAACGAGCGTCCTCGTTGACCGCGACATGAGCAACTAGTGATGTTACTAGAGATCGAAACCTTTAAACGACGGTTGGACTCTCCCCGTGTCGGTCGATAGCGACACTCTTGTCGGAATGTAAACGAGACGGTGAAGTAGTTCTGTTAATGAATAATGTTGGCACATACAACGAAAATATCAACCGATTTTTGGTCGAAATGGAACTTTCCCTCGATATTAGAACTATTGCTCGAAACTACTGATCTCTAGATATTAAAGTCAAAGTCAAAAATTATTTATTTATAGGTATAGGATTTGCAATCACATATAAACGTCATTATTGATAAGTTTACGTTAGTTCGCACCGCGCCCACAACTTAGAAGAACTAACAAGAAACTCAGTGGGGTTGTCATTATTTCTTTGTGATTGCTTAACAATTAACATTTAAGCCATCAAACTACAGCAACTCATTTCCAAACGTCCATGTCTTGCGTGTATATCTAAAGTTTAACAGCTCTACATATCCAAAAATCGAACGACATTCAAACCAGCGCAGCCTGCACGTTTTATCTCTGTTCGTATACTCCATGTCACCAACCCCCTCCCCCCTTTTCTTGTCCAGTTGGACAGCTTCCGGTGAGTGAGTGATCAAGATTGGCTGAAGAAATTCCACTGTGCCAGTCGGGAGCAGAGTTTCCCACGCCTCAGTGGACCCCATGAGGAGTTCATGTGTGTATCGCTGTACATAATCACCATTCGAATTTAGCCAAACGATTCGAATGTAGTTTTTATCTTTGACAAATATAGCTTTAATGCGTTTTTAACAGTTCTATAATAATCACTGTAAATATTTTATTGTAAACAAAGCAATTGTATGATTGTTAAATATTTTAACACAACACGCCCTTATAGAGTGGAGTAGGTAAAAGCAGATTTCTGACGCGAGGGTATGTGTGTATTATTATAACATGATCACGTGGAGTGTATACAGGGTGGGCAGCGTGCACCGATCGCAACATAATAATGTATTGACAGACCTGATGTTTTCCACGTGTATCGCTCACTTCACGCATGAAAATAATATGAATTCTCCTCGAAGATATCGACGACGAGAATTTTAATAACTTCCATTGTTCTCAGCTTACATCATTATACGGTTATCTTATGTTTTGTTCTCGACATAAACGATGTAATTGCACGGCGGATATACGCCACTCATATTTTCGTGTAAAACATAATTTTCTTGCAAATTTTGTATTTTTATTGTTCATTTGTCTGCCTAGTTGGTTGAGTGGTTGCGAGCACGACGGCAGATCGAAAGGTCCTGGGTACAAATCCCGGGTCAGGTACTATTGGATTTCTCTAAGTAGAGTTTCAAGTCAAAGCGTTCAGTAGTGCAGTAGTGGCTCGTTGTCTGGCAGTAGGGTGACCTTGTTTCCGTTGTAACAAGTAATAGTAACAGGTGAAATGTGGGAATGTTATAAATTTATCTTCCCAGGTCTTGGGCGATCACAGGAGTCATGTTACGTTGTTTTTCATATGTATGTGTATGTACAGTTTTGAATATTGTATACCGGGTGTAATCGTTCAGTGCGAACAGGCGATTATTCCGTAACCATTTAAGGTATTTACATTTAGTATGAGACAGTAGAAAGGTTTTAGTTTCCTTATTTTAAGTGGAGTAGTATCTACCTACTCATTTTACCTTTATCATTTTATAATTATGTATAATATGATATATATGAATTTCAAGTAGATACAGGTATAGATTAATTATCTTACCACTTCAAATTAATAATAAACCATGTTTCAATATCGTATTGATTTGAACTGGCTGAAGAGCAACATACTAAGTAAAAACAAAAAGAAAGATACTCTTCGGTGTTTGTTCTATATTCAAATTCTTTATCGCGGGTTCTCGTTCCCGCCAATTTATTGTGTTTTTTTCAATTTGTGTTAATAATAATAATAATAATTGACTGAGAAATACAGTGCAATGCAGAAAAGAGGGAGATGTTAAAAATGTACAACAAACATTACAGTAACAATAGGGCGGCCGCTATCGCCTACAGAAGAGAGTACCCACTCAGATAGAGAAGTTCCTTCTGGTTCGTATTTACGTACCATTGGGCCTTATTTTTACAGTGGAACCTTAATTGGACAGATGTATTTCACCTTTGTACAAAATAATATGCTAAGTTTCTTAGAACCAATTCCAGACGATGAAAGGAGGTCGATAATTTTTCAACAAGATGGAGCACCTGCACATAACACAAATTTTGTAATGAATTTCTTCGATATCAACCCTTCTATCGTTCCACTGTTGGAACATGGGTCTCCTCTCAGAATGAGAGGGTTAAGGCCGTAGTCCGTCACGCTGGCCAAGTGCGGGTTGGCAGACTTCACACACCTTAGAGAACATTATTTTTCTGAAATCAAAGTGTGCAGGTTTCCTCACGATGTTTTCCTTGACTATAAAAGCAAGTGATATTTAAACTTAAAACGCACATTTTTAAGAGGTGCGCGCCTGGGATTTGAACCCGGTCTCCCGAAGTGAGACGTATTTCACATCACTAGGCTATCACTACAATTTTTACGAATGACTTTCTTACGAAACAATTATAATGGCTTAATAGCCAATAATGGTGCAACCCTTCGGCCTGCCAGATCCGCGGATCTCACGCCTTCTGATTTCTTCCTGTGGGGATTTGTCAAAGACCACGTGTACGCTGAGAGGGTTCCCAGCCTAGAAGAGTTACAGAATCGTGTACGTCGTGCAAATGCTTTAATTACTCCGCAAATATTAAGAAAAGTTCATTTAGAAACTGTCATTGTATGGCACAAAGAGGACGTCACTTGGAACATCTGCTTTGAATACAAAATTTTGTACTTACTAAAAAATAAATATTAATAAAATAAATAATTATTGTCATTTTACTCATTAGGTAGGGTAATTTCGATATCAGTTTAAAGTTTTTTGATATCCGTAATAGTTAAGGAATAATCGCCTATGCACACTGAACGATTACACCTGGTATACCATTAAGTAATGTGATAAATGTTTACGACGAACGTGGCGTCTGTAGAGATACAGACATTTGACACTTCGTGCTCTTCGCATACCCCGGAAGGGACGAGGGGTGATGATATAATAATAATTTAAAAAAAGTCGGAAATTTTTCATCTGTAAGTATTTGCTTTGCATACAAGCGAGAGAGTGCGGAAATATTGTTCAGACATTGAACTCCAACGAAGTACGCAAGGTCTGAGTCTCGGCAATTATTGGAAACGTGTTTGTGACAATATCATGCTAGCTCTGCTCGGAGACCCGTGGCCGACAGTGAAGCTTTAAAGTGTTCATGTTGATAATGATGATAATAATGATTGCATCCAAAAATTACACTAGGACTGATGCTATCTTAGAAGGAAGATTTTTACTTTTTTTTAACCACCTTCTTCCGCCAACATCGACCTCTCCGCACGTCAAACAAAACATTTGAAACGAATATTAAACGAACATCGAAACCTTGAAGCAATCTTGGGTCGTAAAAACACTGCGTTAGCGAATTACATACACAACAGTTGTGTATGAGAGTGCACTATAACACACGATTGTAATGAAATAAACTGTCACGACATGATGACAGGGCCCTTACCGTGAGTTGGGGGAGAGTGTTCCAGCGGCATTTCAACTCGCTGTCGCTGCAGGCGACGACCGACCGACGAACGACCTTCCAGAAAACGGCACAGGTTCACCTGTAAACGTGCGCGCACTTCCGCGTGACGACGTCTCACAGTGTCGCATGCACGCGGCCTAACATACACGAGCCGTCGATTTCCCTTCTTAAAAAAATAATAATAAAGAACTGTTTTATAAACACTGGTCGTTTTTCTTTCACCGATCGTCGCAATCGCCGAGCGTCGTCGCCTCGACGTGCACGAATCGCTTTTAATACCGCCGTGCACCGATTGCGGGTATCGTTTTTACTACGGTGTTCCGTCGATTTTTACGGTTTTCCAGCGGCGCCGAGAGCCGAGCGCGGCGCGCGTGTCGCTGCCGCGGTGCAGCCGGTCGCAATAAGCGGGGCCGCGCCGCGCGTCGGCCGCGCCGCGGTCGCCGGCCGCGTGCGCGAGGCGCGCCGTCGACGCTGCGCCGGTACCGTTGACCCGAGCGTTCGGTGTCCGGCGCAGCTCAAATAGATCAGCGCTAGTAGAGCGATCATTAAGATAGACCCGCATGAATGTCGCCCGGCGTGTGCTACAGAACAATGGGACAATGGGTTAAGCGGGCGTTTATTGTTTGACTATTAATCACCGTATCTAATGACGTAGAGAACCATGTTAATAATGTCGAAAATTGAAGCCAATATTCAATTTAATATAACCGAGCGTGCGATAGAAAAATAGGCATTTCGTGTTCTACTAGTAATATAATCGAAGATCGCTTTTATTTCTTTAACCAATTGTTTGTTGAATTATTTTTTAATTATTTCTTACAGGGAATTTTTGAAGTTTTAATTTTGTTTGCTTGTTTGGCCCGCGTCAGAGTGGTTAAGATGTTTCTCCACTAAGTTTTTTACTGAAGCAACTATATTTTATTTTTACTATTAACTGGCGACACATATGTAATTAACATATACATGTATGTATGCAACGTTATTGTTGGAATTCAGCAAATTGCATTCATTGATCATAGTTTTATTACGTAGCTAATGCAACACGGTTGTTGCACAAGTACCCACTCTTAATATCTCATCTTAATTCCTTACATTATGTACATTGTTGATACAAATTATATTTAATTAAAATAGCTTTTTTCTATAATCGCTTTACATGGAAATATGCACTGTAGTAATTATTATGTTATTTCATTTTATTAATTAAACGGGTAATATACAGAAACCAGATGTTTCCGAAACTGACGAAGGTTATAAGACAGTGACGTGTGAGTGTGGAAGTCGTATTCTCTCTGCCTACCCTGTGATGGACCTGGCCGAGATGTGATATGATTATATCGCTACAAGTTATTATACAATAATGTAAATATACCCCGATTACGGTTTGTGCAATGATCACTCAATAGCCTAAGTAAGCGTGATGACATTTTTCGTGGCAGCGACGTGACCGTCTCGTGTAATATTTATATTTTACTTCGCGCAACGCACCCGAGCCCCCGGTCGTTATGTAAAAAAACTGACATCGTTTACAAATCATTATTGCGTCCCAGCTATGTAAGTATATGATTTTTCCATGAAGGAGTGTAATTTAATTTAAAATAGTTGTATTACTTTCTATACCTGTTATATTATTATAGTGTGTTCATATTTTGTATTCAATGCATGTTGTATTTTGTATGTCTTTTTACGAACACAGAACGAACGATTTTGTTCATTATACGTGTGACAGGTGATACATTGCACAATTACCAAATGATGTAATAAAACATAAAACAACCAAACGCGGAATGAACACGTACCAGCTCATCAAATAATGATAATTGATTAAAATTCGTTCCAAACGGAGCTATAATACGTTGACGCCATGCATATTACGATGTTACAGTATAATTTCTGTAATATGTATTGCGATGTTTTTTAAACAGAATTTTTAATAGTATATGTAACTTGTGAACGTATATGTAACTTGTGAACCGCATGTATGCCAGGGTAGTGTACCACACAGCTCTGTTTACCTCTTCAGGGATAACAGGCGTGATGATGTTAGGTAAGATTCTGTTGTAACGCTCGATTGATCTCGGACTTAGTTGTGATATAATTACGTCATTATAATATGTAATCAGATATACCAAGTCACCAGACAGGACTAGAAGTAATTTCCTTTTATTATGATTTCAATGGCCAATAGGAATGTTAATATTCCTTTCAGTTTTTTGTTCTTTTGTCCTTGTGATTACACGACCATTGCGTTAGATTGATTCACCCGTCAGTTTAGTAGTTGGCGAATTTGACTACTGAGTCGCGAGGGTCGTCAGTTCGATTCCCAGCTTGGTGAAATGTGTGATGGGCTTGTGGATTGATTTTTTGTCGGTGCAATTCTAATATCTATAAAAATATATTTATATGTTATTGTTGGATCTATAGAAACATATTTATACGTAGGTATATACGTAGTTTTTTAGCTGTCTGTACTCATAAAGGCCATCATAGGTTACGAACATTATTATTATTATTGTGAGTCATCAATTCCTAGTTACAATTAACATGAACGTTAAAGCGTCATGGCCACTCAATACTTTCAAGAGGCTCTTTAACTTCATAACACCTATATATGAAATAATAAAAAATATAACATATAAGAACGAGATAAACGAATAGAAGAACAATAATAAAAGAAGAACAATAATTAAAGAAGAACAATAATTAAAGAAGCGACCCGAGAACTAAGCGTGCGTGCGCACGTTACGGGCTTTGTAGCGGCTTGGTGTGGCGTAGTGATGACGGCCGATAGTTTTAGAACCGTGTGCGGTGAACGGTATACGAGTAGCGATTACAAAAAAAAAACCTTAACAGTGTAAATCCGCCTTGAATACTGCGAACCCCGGAACCTACACATGCATGCGCTCATCAAACCGGCCAGATACTGGTCGATGGAGGAGTCAGAAGTCTGCGAGACCGGCATGTAGGAGAAGCAGACGCGGACCCGGCGCGATATGGATGGATGTATTTGACACTTGCTCAGTGGTTCCTGTCTGCCCCGTGAGGGATCTGGCTTGAGGATATGTGTGTGTACATGTTAATGTACGATGGCACTCGATGAATGAATGAACCCTTCCCCTGGAGCTGTGCCGAACAATCATATCATTAAATCCAATTGGCATCAAAATCGATTGAACATACAAATAATAATCTACTTTATGTTTATATTAATAAGTATGATTATCCGTTGGTGTATCGCGTTGCAT